>CM024754.1:144867557-145123772 GCA_014218235.1 Colocasia esculenta
GTGAGCGACCTTACTAGAGTCTGCACAACGAATGAGTAGTGATCTATAGTTATCACCAAACAATAGATCACAATACTCCAAAGGAATCCCGTAGTACCCTAGATTATCTGTCAATATCACCAGCTTTGACATCCTGGATCTCTTAAACTAGCGACGTCAAACTCGAACGTTTTGTATTCATGACTTTGTCGCCACTAAGTCGACATAGTCCCTCGAGGTGTAACCACAAAACATGTGCAATATTGGTGTCTTTCTTGAGTTCTCATGTCAATTCAATTAGTCTTGACCGCTTTCCTAGTCATGTCCCACTGGACTGTATCAACCATAGCCCTAAGGAGCATGCTAAAGTAGCGACATCAGCTTCCTTTTCATGACATAGATCTCAAGTCCTAAGGTACAATGGATCAATGAATTATGATCCAAGAGCTCACACAATGATGAAAGAGATCTCATTCATCATCTCTTCAAGGGTCGTTTTGCGCACATGTGGTATGTACACATACTACGGTGTTCTTCCATCATTATGGGCGTGTCACATACACCTAATAAAACACCATACGGTTCTTAGTCTAGCCACTCCCACTGCGGCTAACCCGAGTCTCACGACCTCTTATCATAAAACTAGCAACTGGCTTAATGAAGGCTTCACGGATTTGATTCTCATATCCTATGATCGATCTAGAGGGACCTCATCTTAACTCATTTTAAGCGACAATAAAAAAGAAAATAATCTTTGCTCTCATAGCGCCATAGATATAAATTTATCTTGCTCGCGCTCATAGCGCCATAGATAAAATTGTCTCATCTTGCTCGCTTTCCTTAGCGCCAAGCGAATGACCCGTGTGAGGGGGTCCATTCAGAGCCTAGTGACACTTTTCTTGATGTGTAAAGTATTCCAACCATAGACACACATAAGGGAAAACATAATAATTTAATTGTCATTCATAATTGTGCACATCACAATTTACACAATCCCATATTTCTAATATGGGTTACAATGCCTCCCTCGGGATTTGTTTGGTTAGTGGATCGGCCAACATATGACCTGTCGAAATGTGTCGAAGAACCCAACTCCTTTGCAACTAAATCCCGAATGTAGTGATACGAATGTCAATGTGTTGGTTCGCCCATGGTATTTAGGGTCCTTAGCATAGGGCAAGGCCGATGTGCTATCAACATACAGCACTACCGCCTCCTTTGACAAATGTGTCATGGCCAATCGCTGTAGGAAACTCTGCAACCAAACAGCCTCTTGACATGCAGCAGAACAAGCCACATATTCTGATTCCATGGTGAATAAAGCGATGCACGTTTGTTTCTTGCTACACCAAGAAATGGCACCTCCCCCTAACATAAACACATAGCCTGAGGTGGATTTGTGCTCATCTTTATCACCAGCCCAATCAGCATCGCTGAAACCTCTCAATCTTAAGTCACCTCCTTTGTAACATAAGACAAGGTCCGAAGAACCACGGAGATATCGAAAAATCCTCTTACTGCTTTCCAGTGAACGAGACCGGGATTACTTTGATAACGACTAACAAGACCCACCGCAATAACTAATGTCAGGCCGTGTACATAACATGACATACATTAGGCTTCCAATTGCAAGCAGCATATGGCACTTTAGACATTTCATTCTTTTCCTTATCAGTTTGTGGACATTGACTGATATTTAAAACACAACTTTTATCAATTGGAGTATCGATGGGTTTGGAATAATGCATCCATAATCGCTCAAGAATCTTATTTATATAAGTCTCCTGCGACAAACACAGAAGTTTATTCGAACGATCTCTCGTGATTTTTATTCCTAGCACATAATTGCTTCACCCATGTCTTTTTCTCAAAGACAGAAGACAACCATTTTCGAGTTGCTTCGATAGATTCCATGTCATTTCCAGCCAATAAATGTCATCAACATATAATGACAAAATAAGAATCTTTTCCGCCAATACGTTTTAACATACACACATGGTCTTCTTCAATCATCTCAAAACAAAATGAGATAATAGATTTATGAAATCTAAAATGCCACTGTCTAGACGATTGTTTGAGGCCATAAATGGAACGTTTGAGACGGCAAACTTTGCGCTCTTGTCCTTTGCCTCAAAACCTTCTGGTTGCACCATATAAATTCTTCGTCTAGTTCTCCATTGAGAATGTTTTTTAACGTCCATCTGAAAAACTTCTAAGTCTAAATGTGCAAAAATGGCTAGAATAAGGCGAACCGATGTGAATCTCACCACTGGGGAGAATGTCTCATCGAAATCTATACCCTCCTTTTGAGTATATCCTTTCGCCACAAGTCATGCTTATATTTGTCGATTGATCCATCCGCCTTGCGTTTGACTTTGAAAATCCATTATTTCCAATAGCCTTACGCCCTAGAGGGAGGTCGACAAGTTCCCAAACTGATTCTTACTCATAGAGTCCATCTCATCTTGCATTGCTTCCTTCCACTCTTTACTAGCAGATGAAGTTAATACTTCTTTAACAGAAGTAGGCTCATCATCATCAGCAAGCTGACACACAAGAGCTTCCTCTTCAATCTCAAATCGACGACGAGGCATGTGTCCCATTTGCTACAGCGTATCTGATCGTCTTGTTCTTCTATAAGTGTGCTCCCACTGGGCACAAAGCTCCCACTATCATGATCATCTCTACTATCTCCGGCGGCTTCCTGGTTAGGAACTAATTCCCTCCCTTCGCTGGAAGATGGTAGAATATCATTGGGGTCATCCAACTCATAGAGATCAAGACTCTTTCCAGTGTCGCCGATGCTAGGAAATCTGTTTCTAAGAAAACAACATCTCGGACGTCTTTTTCTGTCATTCCTCCATTCGGCTGTTGTCTGAACATGACATAACCCTTAGAGCCTTCAGGATATCTTATAAAGATAAACTTTCTAGCTTTAGGGCCAAGTTTTCCAAACTTGTGAGAAGTGTCATGGACATATCCCGCTGAACCCCATGGGCGTAGATTATTTAAATTTGGTTTTTCACCACGCCATAACTCATAAGGGGTGGAAGGAACTGACTGTGAAGGTACGCGGTTAAGGATGTAGGCCGCAGTCATTATAGCATCCCCCCAAAAAGATATTGGAAGGTTGGCATGCGCCATCATTGACCTAACCATATCTAACAGTGTTCTATTCTGTCTCTCAGCAACACCATTTTGTTGCGGTGTATATGGAATAGTTAACTATCTGCGTATTCTTTTTCTTCACATATAGTTCGGAACTCATCCAAAGATATTCATGTCCTCAATCTGTCCGAAGAACTTTTATGGTTTTGCCTAATTGATTCTCAACCTCTGCCAAGAAGTGTTTGAAGTAATCTAACGCTTCATAGCGGTGAGCGATCAATAGACATATCCATATCGTGAATAATCATCTATAAATGTGAGGAAATAGTAAGCCCCTTGACGGTCTTTACACTCATGGGTCCGCAAATGTCGAGTGGATCATTGTAAGAGTTCAGTGGCTCTCTTAGCCTTTCCGAAAGGCTTACGACATGCCTTACCGGCTAAACACGATTCACACACAGGAAGATTGGCTTTAGCGAGTGGCCTAGAAAGCCTTCTCGAGCTAACCTTGTCATTCTATCTTGTCCGATGTGTCCTAGCCGAGCATGCCAAATTTTCGAATCAGGTTATTATCAGTATCACCACATAAGACACAGGAAAATTATGATAATCCAAATATAATTTAAACAAACCATCATGAATAAAGCATGACCATATATAACATTGTTCAAACAAATGTCAACTTGGTTGCTAGCAAAAAAAAGAGAAGTCTAATGCTAATAACGATGAGACTGATAGTAGATTATGCTGAACTTAGGCGCATAGAGTACTTCATGGAGAGTTAAGACTCGTCCAGTCTTTAACTTGAGTTGATACAACCAACTCCAAGGACTTCCTCGCTGGAACCATTTTATACTCTTTGCGATCCCACTGAGATTCGGCGATAATCCACGAATCCTGCTCGATCCCTCGTTATGTGCTTGGTCGCTCCTGAATCCACTATCCATTCAGGATTTGTTCGAGCAACTAGATATGCGAACAAACATGCACAGCTGAGAGCAAGGAATTGGAATACCTTTTTCGGCTCAGTGCATTCACGAGCGAAATGTTCCAATTGTCCACAATTATAGCATTTGACCTTCGACTTGTCTCTCTTTCCACCGCGCTTTCCTCTTTGGCGCTTCGGTGTCTGCCCCGCCTTAGAAGTGGATGCAACATTTTGCCTCTTCCTCTTGAAATTCTTCTTTGGACCCTTCTTGCCTTGTTGTCTGCCTCCCTGGGCGACAAGGGCATAGCGCGCATGGCTTCCTCCGCTCAGCCTCTAACTCCACATGGCGAGAGATGTCAGAAAAATTCTTAATGCTCTCATTGTGAGTGAGGATTTGTTTCATGTGAGTCCAAGAGTCTGGCAAAGATCTTATTACAGCCTGCACCTGCTGCTCATCAGTGAGATCGTGACCTGCAGACTTCAAGTCGCGGATCATGCTTGACATCATTCTTAGATGCTCAGTCATGTTCTGACGGGGATCTTTTCGGAGGGTCTCAAATTTCAAAACAAGAGCCCTTAACGTCGTGGTAGAGGTTCCTCCAAAAGCAATTTTCAAGTTATCCCACATATCCTTGGCAGTCTTACACTTTTCAAACTCGCAAATCAGATCATCCTGCATGCTGCTTAACAGTGTAAAGCGTGTGCTACGATCTTTGTTGAACCATAACTTGTAAGTCTCCTGATCTCTTAGGTGTTGAGCAGTGTTGCCTTCTGCGGGCGGGGTCATGGATGTTGTAATGTGATCAAGCAACTCTTGCTCGTTCAAAAGATATTGGATTTTTCGATGCCATATGTCATAGTTAGTGCCATCTAATTTATCCCCTTTCGTTAAGTCAGCAATAACATTCTTCGAGGCCATCGATGAATCACTACATTTAAGATAATACGAGGAGACTAAGTTGACAATTCTACACATCAGTCTATTTGATCTAAAAATCCACAATATAATATTAAATATTCTTCATATAATAAGATCGAAAGTAGACTTAGAGTACTACAGTCATCTCCCATTTATATAAGAATATTCAATATTATTAGGGTAATTTCGATCAAATAATGTAAAGAAGAGGAACTAACATCTCTCAATTACTAAACATGTATAACTAAACATGAATATTCAAATAAAGAACTAACAGCAGATAATCATGTTCAAAGATATTCTAATAATTATGAACAATAATTAATCATGCATGTTCAAATAGCAATTAATCATGCATGTTTCAAACTCTCAACACATGATTTTAATTCATCGAATCATACTTAGATTGTTTGAATAAAAGTGCATGAGTAAATTTATTGCATGGACTAATACATTTATTGCATCGGATCATACAATATATCTAGAGCAAACTAACTCATATAATTTATTGCATGGACTTAAATAAGACAATCTCATAGTCATGAAGCTAATGATGATCCGAAGTACTAATAAAATCATGTCTAAAAATGCGATAACATCAGGATAGCTAAACCAATCGTCTGGAGACGGGTCGGAGTCAAGGGACGGCACCGGGGAACATGCCGTATGTGATGCCGGAATCGTCGTACTGCCAAATTTTCATTATGGTGGCGACGAGGGATCGGGTCAGCATTTCCTGCCGGTCCACGTCCAATAATGCGGCTAAGTCGAGCTCGACCACGAGGTCCGCTCGGAAAAATCACATTAGTGCGACGTCTGGCAAGACGGTCAAGTTCACGTCGCCGACGGGCCGACGCCCTCATGCGGGCCTGTTCCACCAGAAAAGTGCGCCTGGGCATGGGTGGACCAGTACCCATGCGCTCAGCCAAGCCAACATGTTCGCGCAGTGCCACGCCTGCACCCTCGCGAACCGTCACACCTGCATACATGGACCACCCATGCGCACTCCAAACTGGCCTGCATGGCTGCGAGGACCTCCGTGAACACCTCCACGAGCGCCAGGGCCGCTGTCACCACGCCCGCCTGCATGACGGCCAGTGTCGCTGACTGCACGTCCGCGCCGGTACGTATGACCACGCGTCGCGCAGCTGAAGCGTAGTGGGCCCATAACCCACAGGTCCCAGGATCGAAACCTGGCTCTGATACCAATGTTTGATCTTGTACGGGGTGTGTACCTCGTGCATTGCGGAATGTCGTAGGATCGGGAAGAAGGCTACAAGAGTCTTGTTCGTTGTTCCTCGCTCCAAACGTACTCGGGATCCGACGGTGATGTCCCGTGAGAGAAGACTTGCACTGTGTGTGTGTGTGTGAGAGAGAGAGATGGAGTTCTTGCACAGTCTTCTTCCTTGGGCAGGGAAGACACTTCTTACTTGCGCAGGGGAGACTACCGCAATCAGGATGCCAAGAGAGTTCTATCTTCCATTCTACATTTTTCCCACCGAAAAAATGCCCAGAAGCCTTCCGCGCAAGTGACGTTGCCAAGGCAACGTTTGGTGCCCCACGTGGGCACAACCGATGGCATAAGCCATTGGTTAATTAACACTTACGAATAGCTACAGTCCATTTTATTCCCTCCCTATGTGGCGACTCCCAACTCATCAGTACTTTTAATGTGCATGGAAGACAGACATGAGCACCATTGTTGAAGAGATTTTGGGAGCAAATCCTTTCATTTATAATTTTTAGGAAAGATTTATTCTTCAGATTCGTCGGACTTATGCTCCTTGCATGTAAGTCGTGTCCGACAGGGTATCCTTGCAGTGAGATCACATAATCAGTTTGAAAATGATAGGTATAAAGCCGAAAGTAGCTTTTATGGCTTGCATAGAAAAAATTCCCCTAAGAATATAGGTAAACATTATAAGTTAAAATTCTCTTTGATTAGGAAATGAACTAATTATTGACTGATGTACAATATGATTAACGAAAAAAAAACCTTCAGTATAGTGAGCATAGTTGCAAAAAATTGCCCTTATATGCAGAATTATAGAAGCATCACATAGATTGTCATGCACCAAAAATGGGTATAAATAATTGCAGTGGAAAATGAAATATCCAATCAAAAAATTTTCTCAAATCTCATCTCATTGGGGCGCGACATTCAAATCAAATCTCATATATGGAAGGTCAAGATTTAACAACACATTTAGGGCCCAATTATATCATTAACTCAAACCACAAAACTTCTCCATGAAAAATGATCATGATACACTAATCAAGTGTCAGTCATCTTGTAGACCTCTAACTTAAGTACTAACAATTCCATAAATCAACATCACTAAGATTATCCAGTACACCAAAGTTTCGAGGACCAAGACAACACTTTATTCCATAAAATATTCAAAAGTTTGGAAAGCACAAATGCTGTAATGGTCTCCACATTCAATTCATCTGATGCTCATAAAGAGATACATTACCATATTATCAACAATTGGATACAATTCTCCCTCCATGCTAACCTAACTAGTATTAAAACAAACATGAAAATTTTCATGTTGATCACTCGTTCTGGAACTACTAAGGGGTGCTTTCTATGGTGATCTTCTTGCTTGGCGCACATATCCCATCCTTTTGGTTTCTAATTCTTTATTTCCATAACCTGAAATGGTTAGGGGAAAATAGGTATGAGCAAACTAGCCCAGTAGGAATTACATCTCAAGGTGCAGGCAAAGTCTAAATGATTATCTTTTAAGTAAGCAGAAAGTCAAGGAGAACAAGCAGGATTTCATGTATGAACAAGAAATATGATTATAACAGGCAAGAGTTGCATTTAGGAATTCAAGATGAATCATGCTATTTATCATGTCATGAGAACAATAGAAAAGTCAAGCTATTATCCAATCAAGCATGCATGTGACAAGAATAGAAAATTGGCCATTTTCAACAAAGCAAACTTTTCAAGTCAAGCGAACGAATCAAACATATCATATCAAGTAAGCACATTGTGCTTCATTATTATCATATAACCAAAAGATACTTTGCAATCTTGCATACATATGAATGTCAATGCCAAGCACCGCTCAAATTGTTTTGATCCCTACTCCCTAGGTTATCAAGTACGTTGGGGTGCTCCTCCCCAGAACTGAATCAGGCCCCATTGCGCAGGCATTTGATTAGAGATATCATCCCAACAGTAGTGTTGAATTCAGAATAAGATGGCCATTGGAGTCAAAAATTAAGGACAAACTTGTAAGATATCATAGAAGCTAATAACATGAGCTCAGATCAAGGAACTTCAAGAGTACAAATTTTTCAAGAAATCAAGTATGCGTTGGATCAAGTAATGTAGTAAGATCAAAGGGGTTCCTAAACATTTCTTTTGAATTCAGATTCAAGGCAAGTAGATTAAAAGGTGGAGTTTTAGTTAATCACAAGGGAAAAATCCAAGACAAATTAGGAGTTATTAGAATAATCTTCACATTCTTACCATTTTTAACATGTACAAGGTACTGAGGGTACTATCTTGCTGGTTGCTCTTATATAGAATAGATCATAGTGGACGGAAGGGCCAATCAAATTGACAGTTAAAGTGTGCGAGAGGGAACAATCGAAATTGACAGTCTAAGTGGACAGTCAGAGTTGACAGTCGAAGTGGCCATGAGGGCCAATCAAAGTTGAAAGTCAAGAGTGCCACAAGGCCAGTCGTAGTGTACTTGGAACAAGAAGGGTCTATGGATAACTCAAGAGTGCATCAGACCCAATGATGCTAACAGCAAACATTTTATGGTGTACAAGAGACTTAGAGAAGGTTTCTAGCAAGGAGGTTGTAATACCCCAGCTTCTTGGGATTCCGTCTGGCGTCTTGGATGACTGACCACTAATACATCCGATCTGGGCGACACATTAGTGTCACGTCGGGGGTGTCCGTCTTGACAGTCATCCTTGTCGCCCTACTTGTGCTATGCGTTCTTGTCATGCCCAACTTTCCCATCGTGTCTTCTTGTCATGCCTGGTCAGCGGTGTTGAGCAACTATCATTTAGAAAATCTGTTGACAACTATCTATTTTTAATATTATATTTTTGCTATGACAAAACCTTTTATGACTTTATCTACAAACAAATTTATTGAAATATACCTCAAGTGACATGACCTGTATAATACTATATATCAACACTCACGAAATTTCTCTAAGTCCACAGCATATACTATGTATCATACTAACTCCGACTCCAGAAAAGTTGAGGTGTTGAACCATCTGTGAACCGTACTCCGACTCTTCGAAAGTCGAAGTCTGTTAGTACTCTGAGTTCTTGGAAGTCGAAGTCTAGACTCCGACACTCTTAAAGTCGAAGTAAGATATCGTTTGGTGAACTCTCACTTCGACTTCTGAAAAGTCAAAGTCCTCTTACTTCGACTCCTGACAAGTCGAAGTCTCTGTATTATACTCCAACTCCTTGAAAGTCGAAGTCTTTTATTGTTTGCACTCCGACTCCCCAAAAGTTGAAGTATGACTGTTTGATATCACTCCGACTTTCCAAAAGTTGAATTTTTTGATCAGTCTCACTGTGACTTCTATAAAGTCGAAGTTCATCTTGTATCTCTTGTTTCTGACTCCGACTTTAGGAAAGTCGAAGTGTACTATCAACTTCTATGTACTTAATAATGTTTTTTGTATGAATTTGTTGTTTCATGAAATCCATTAAATCTTGAGTTTATGTAATTCAATATGTTTGCTATCCCTAATGGAATCTCTTACAGTATGATTAAGACTTGCATATCCTAAAGAATAATGCTCTTTATTAATACCATCATTTAAATATTCTGTTAGGTAGAATAATTTATATTCAAAATGGCCACATAAAATATCTTTGAATAGATCTGAAATATTTATACAAATTGATCTCTTGATTTTTATCAGAAGTTCAGATCTTCTCCCTTTTGACAGTTGCCTTGCAGTAAATGTGATGGTAAGTATAGGCTGCATGGAGTATCTGTCAAGAGTTCACCTACCACTGTTAGAACCTCACCTTACCTTCTGGATGCAACTGTCTGTCTGCCTTTTATTGCACTGAATATCTATCCATCTGAGGTTCTTTATACTTTAGATATATTTCCATCTCACCTATCTCCAAAAGCATGGAGGTATCTTTTTCTATCTCATCTTTTCTTGTAGAACATTTATGAAGTATGCCTTGCTCTCAGTCTTCAACATGGAGTTTTATAGAACAGTTAATGAAGACTGAAGCTACAAGTTTAGCCTGAAGACAATGGAAATCCAAAAGCTAAAGGACTGTTGAAAAATAAAGTCTTAATCCAAAGGATCAACAGTTACTTCTCAAATGGCTACATCTCAAATGGATAGTTCTATAATGGATAGTTTCAAACGGAAACTTAAGGGCCTCTGAAGAATATAGAAGCTGGAGTTTTGAACAACAACCAACTCAGATAGTGAGAGAGCAACACAACTCCCATCTAAATTCACAAGTAAGAGTCTCTGAAGGATCGAGGAAAAGGTGTGGATAAGATCTAGAAGGGGGGGGGGATGAATAGATCTATGCCACTTTCTGCGGAAGCTTAAACAATTTAAAATACTTTTAGAATCAGAGACAATTTTAATCAGTGAAAAACACAGATCTGATGAGATGATAGGTACGTTGATAAAATAGATGTGAAAACCAGTTGATTAAGTGAATCTTGATCGATCCTATGCAAGCATCTAACGGATGAAAGAATCAAACCACAAATAGACAAGTGCACAGAGATTTTTAGGTGGTTCGGAAATCACCCATGTGATTCCTACATCCACCCCTCACACCCAGTGAGGATTCACTAAACACCTGGGTAACACACCCTGGAGCCAGACAACTCCAACACTTGAGTTTACAACTCACACACCTCTAGAGCAAGACTACTCTAGATCCCTGAGCAAGACTGCTCAACAAACACTTGAGTTAGACAACTCAAACTGAGCACGACGGCTCACAAATAACAATGCTAGACACCAACACACGACATGGATCTTCTAGTAGCAGATCATGTCAAACATGAGAACATTCATGAGAGTTATGCAGAAGCACTTGCACAATCTCAAGAAGTCTCAGAAGAACAAAAGTACATTCAGAATAGTGTTAAGAGGCTTTGTTCTTCAGTGTACTCCTTGTAGAAGCTCAGATTGGGAAGAGGCTTGAATCCTTGAAGTCCCAACCGATGCTCTGCACTATTGAAGTTGGGGATCTTCCTTGAAGTCTTCTCCAACAGATGCTCCTACTTGATCTGCTTCCTTGAGGCACTCAATTGCTTCTTCAGGGATCAAACTCCAATTCTCACAATCAAATTGATGAGAATTGGTCTTTAGAAGGCACCAGGAGAGCAGAGGAGGGAGATGAGCTCTTCTCGCCGCCAAAGGGAACTTTTCTAGAGGCTTGGAGAGTTCGTTGGGGTCTTTTATGATGGACGGCCAATTGGGGCCTTTTATACCCAAAAGATTCCAAAGATACCCTTTAGGTACAAGGGCACACGATCCTAGGTTGATACCCCATCGCCCTAGGCTGACACGTGGCAAACTTCCAATTTAAGTTGCAAACTTTCCGTAGTGTGTCGACCTGCCCTGGTGGTGGTGTCGACACACTGTCCCAAATCTTGAAACAGGCTATTCTGGGAATTGATCCAGTGTCGACCTACTTTGGTGTTGTGTCGACCTGCTGTCCCGGTTCTGAAAACAGCTGTTCTGGGAGCAGGATCCAGTGTCGACCTGCTCTAGTGTTGCGTCGACCTACTGTCCCCAATTCTAAAAACTGTTGTTCTGGGAACAAGCTCTGGTGTCGACCTGCCCTGAAGGTGCGTCGACCTGAGTAGTCTGATTTCCAGAATCTGCAACTCGTGTCGACCTGCTTTCTGACTAGTGTCGACACAGTCTTATCATTTCTTCAGTTTTTTTTTTTGCCTTTGAGAGTGAGGTGTTGTGTCGACACCATTGAGTGGTGTGTCGACATACTTTTACAAAAAAATGTTTGTACCTGAAGAATAAACACATATATCATTAGTAAAATATTTTATTATAAGTACAAATGATAAGTGTGCTTTGAAACATGCTTTTTGAATATAATTCTTAGGTAAGGTGTGTTTATCATGATTCAATTATTTTGCATTAAAATCACATTTGTCATCATTAAAATAGGAGGGAAAAATATATGAAATTACACTCAACCCAACAATCTCCCCCTTTTTGATGATGGCAACATTAAATCCATATGTCAATGAGGTTTTGATGAGATGTGATTTTAAGCAATTTTTGGTTATTCAATGTCCTTATTTTTGTTCATGTTCATGCTTGTTAAAGACCTTTAAATATGGCTCATTCACAATTGATGGTTGTATTAAAGAAGTACAAAGTAACTTGAAGTAAGTTAGTGCATAAAGAAGGTCAAGCAACTTGACAAGCATTCATTCATTCACATTCACATAAAAATTTTCAATCACATTGAAGTCACAATTGAGAAAATCATTCAAGCTAAGCAAAATGCATTTCATTTCATTCAAGAGACCCATTACAATCATTCCAAAAAGATTACAAAAGAACATTTCTCTTTCTTTCTTTCTTCTCCCCCTTTGACATCATCAAAAGAAAAATTACATTAAGTAGAAGATGGAGGAGGAGGAGGAAGGGGAAGTAAGATGGTCTCAATGTCAGACAGTCTTTTCTCCATAAAAGTCAAGCTGGACTTGATTTGATCTTGAATGGTTGTGAGTTTTGTGTGCAAGAAGTGTTCCATTCTGTCTGAATTTTCTATCAAGGTAGCTTGAATTCTTCCTAGATCAGCTTGCAATGGGTTGTGAAGAGGAAGATGATCCAGCTGACCAACCAGGCCTTTGCATGATCTTGAATTCTTTTGTCAAATCAGATATCTATGTATCAATGTGTGCATTGAAGTTCCTCATGCTCTCCAAGTCATCCACAAAATGAGCAAAAGACAGTCTAGTGCTGGTGATCTCATGTAATATCTGGTTGGTGTTGAAGACATCAGCTTGGGAATTTGCCAAAATTCCCTGAAGTACTATCTCTAACTTTTTCTGGTGCTCCTTCAGTTGAACTGAGACATCTGCCATTGTACCAATCAATCTGTTGAATCTTTGAGCTGCATAGTCTGAGGCAGCTTTTTGGTCTATGAACTTGGCAGATACAGTGTTCTCCAATCTTTGAATCCTCAACTCAAATGTTTCTGACATGGTTTGAATGGAGGAGTTCAAGGTTTCAAATTTTTCATTTAAGAAGGAGAACAACTCTGGTGGAACAGAAGGTCCACCAGAGGATGTGGATGGTTGAAATGTGGGTTGTGGAGATTCAGAGTGTATGAATGAGGGTTGAAACTGAGGTGAGAGAGGGGCATGAACTGGGATATCACCTTCAGTTGGGACTTGAGGCTGATCCTCATTCAAAGGAGGCTGATCCTCCTGACCTTGGGGCTGGTCCCCTTCAACTGGAGGCTGTTCCTCTTGAGCTTGGGGCTGGTCCCCTTGATCTTGAGGCTGTTCCTCCTAAGCTTGAGGGGCCTCAACCACAACTGGCCCTCTCCTAGCTTGAGTACCCTCCAGTCTAAATCCCATGAATTTTTGAATATTCTTAAAGGTATAGATGTTGGATTTAGGGATAGACTGGGATTTCTCATTCTCCAAGGGCACACCAAAGTGCTGGAACACTGAGGTCAGATGTGCAGCATATGGAAGAGATCTCTTGAGGTCCTTCCTGGTTGTTTCAGATATGATTTGATACATTATTACATGGAGGTTGATTTTGATGTCTTTTACCATGCAATAAAAAATGAACCTCTGGATGTCTGTAAGTCTGTCCCTTCCACCACCTTGAGGGGTAATAATTGTGGTCAAAATGTGGTGGATGACTCTCAACACAGGGGGAAAGGTATTTGTGTTGAATCTGGTAACATGGGTTTGTTTTGGATCAGAGGCATCAGCAGGAAGGCCTGTGATGATGGAATAGGCTTCATGAAGATCAAATTCAAATTCATGATAATCTGCCCCTTCATCTGGTACTTTGAAAATAGAGGCAGCTATATCAGTTGGCATGTCAATAACTATGCCCTTAACCTTTGATTTATATCTGTCATATGTGCATTTCAGGTTCTTGTAAAATTCCCTAACAAATCTTGGATAACTAATTTGAAACTCAGAAATGAATATCAACCAAGACTGAAGAGAGAAATAGGTCTGAATTTCTGGAAATGTGTCTACTAGCTGAATATCTGATAAATCCACTATCCTTGGCTTTAGAATAAGCTTGGCTTCACTGGTGGTGTCTTGAGACTTGGAAGACTCTGAAGATGATGATGATGACTCTGAAGAGTCTCCAGAAGGGGAGCCCGGATTCTCTGGTCTAGAAACCCTACCTCTGCCTGAAGAAGAGGGTCTACCTCTCTTGGCTGCTGGCTGAGGTGCAGAGGAGGACCCTGGTTGCTCTGCAGGGTCATTCCTCCTTTTGTTTCTTCTTTCGAACTGAGGAGCAACATCCTCTGCCGAAACTGGCCTGGACGACGCCTGAGATCTTGCTCCACGGCGAGGACCCAACTTTCTCACCATGGTGGCAAGGATGAAGTGGAATCGGGGTTTGATGAAGGAGAAGAGAGATGATTGAGAAAGGGTTTTGATCGAGGGAGAAATGTGTGGATTTCTTGCCGGAAATGAGAAGAAGAGTATCGTCGGGTCGACCTGATGCCTAAAAGGGTTTGCAGTGGTGCAATACCCCGCAGGAACAACAAGGCTTATCCGAAACCCACGATTTAAAAGGTTCTAGCAAGAGGACAGTGTCGACACAGGAAGAAAGTAGTGTCGACCTGACCTAGGGTATGTGTCGACACGAGATATGAGTGTGTCGACCTGGCCTTTGAAGAAAATTTGAATTTTGTGTGAGAATTTTTTGAGAATTTTGGGACTTCTTTAAAATGATAACTAATGAAAGAAATAGTCATTTCAAGGATGTTTAAGAGACTTAAAAATTCATTTGTTATATTTGCAAAAATTCATCACAATTCAAGTTTTAAATAATTTCCAATAGGATATGAGCATTCAAACACTTGAATCAATAAATGATGATTTGAGGGATATAGTATATCTAACAATCGACTATAATCTACCATATTTCTCAACGTTAAAGAAATAAAGATATCCTCTAGACTGAATACAATTGGATTGAAAATAAAACACAATCTTAAAGAACAACTTGATGATGAATGAAAAGGATTCTTTCTAAACAAAACTCCATCAACACATATATTTTGTCTTTTTAACAGACTATCAAATGATATAAATCTTTTTCACTCAAGTACTAATGCTTTTTACACACCATAGTCCCTGGATACTTAAGATTTATTCATTATTAAGTCTCAAAGGGGTAAATGATGACCTTTTGACATGAAAATATATGTTTTGTAGACGCCAATATTTCCAGTTACTCAGCCATCATGAAGAAGTATAGCACATTTTTGCTGTATTTTGAATTCATTTTTGAATTTTTATCCCCTTTGAACAGAGATAACATTAGTGCATCATGACATGCATGACACTTCATTCATTGTGAAGGTGTGCAATTTCTCAGCTCAAATGTCATTGCTCTGTTGAATTTTCAAAATTTTAAGAGTTTTGTAAGATAGAAATCAATTTTATCCAACATCAGTTGCAAACAAAGAGATGTTTTAATTTCAAGTAACAATTTGTTTTCAATCTTGGAAGATTTCTGAGTTTCTGTGGGTTGAAAAATATAGTTGACAGTTGATTAAAAAAAATATGATAGATCACTCAAAGGATCATTTGGAGACTCTAGACATCTGAATGATGACATCATGCAGGAAATTGATGAAATGCAAGAAAAGTTATGAATTTACAAAAGTCATGACTTGTGAATTTTCTAGCTCCCCCTGAGATGATGATTTCAATCATTTTCTATCAAAATAAAGATATGCAAGATTATGAAATCAAGAGAGATTCTCTTTAAACAATAAAAACTCCCCCTCAATAATTGCATATTCATTTCTTAGTACTTGGTGGAGACATATACTCTCGCATAGTGAAAGTGTCCAGACAAGCATGACCTATCCTTCTCCACGTCACCATTTGATATACCAAGAAATTTCAACACAATAAGAGTTGAAGAATTTATTGTCCAAAGGGAAATGGAAGTGGAATTGAGAGAGATATGGACAGTATGACTAAAGGAAGCAAAGGGTTATGATATGAAAAGAACTCCCCTTAGACAATGCATAACACTCAACCCAAACCTAAAGAGAGATCATGAATGTGGACATTTACAAAGACCAAGTTCTCTCCTCAAGGATGAAAACCTATTTTCAGGAAGGGGTTTGGTGAAAATGTCTACAACTTGTTTTTCAGTTTCAATGAAATGGAGTTCAAAGGACTTCTTTGCAACCTCATCTCTCAAGAAATGATGCCTAATTTCAATATGCTTGGTTCTAGAATGTTGAATGGGGTTTTTAGACAGATTTATTGCACTTGTATTATCACATAGAATGGGTACACAACCTAGATCTTGGTTGTAATCGAGAAGTTGATGTTTCACCTAAAGAATTTGGGTTCCACACCTACCAGTAACAACATACTCAGCCTCTGCAGTTGACAGAGCAACTGAATGTTGCTTCTTGGAAGCCCAAGAAATAAGGCACCCACCTAGGAATAAACACAAGCCACTTGTGCTTTTTCTATCTAATTTACACCCAGCATAGTCAGCATCACAATAGGCAATCAAATCTAGCTTGCAATTAGCAGGATACCAAATTCCTAAATCACATGTTCCAACAAGATATTTGAAAATTCTTTTAACAGCTAACATGTGACTTTCTTTAGGATTAGACTGAAATCTAGCACACAAACACACACTAAATTGAATATCAGGTCTAGAAGTTGTAAGATAAAGTAGAGAACCAATCATACCTCTGTAGGTCTTTTGGTCTACTGACTTACCATTTGAGTCTTCTTCTAGCTTAGCATTTATGGCAATAGGTGTGCTTGAATGCTTGAGGGTCTGAAAGTCAAACCTTTTGAGAAGTTCCTTGACATACTTGGCTTGACTGATGAAGATCCCTTCAGATGTTTGGTTCACCTGCAATCCCAAGAAGAATGTTAAATCTCCCATTAAACTCATTTCCAATTCATTCTTCATTTGATTTGAAAATTCAGTGCATAGGCCTTTATTGGTGGAGCCAAAAATTATGTCATCAACATAAATTTGGACCACAAGTATTTGATTTTTTACTGTTTTTGTGAACAAAGTTTGATCAACAGTTCCTCTGGAGTATCCTTTCTCAAGCAAAAAGGTACTCAAACGGTCATACCAAGCTCTTGAGCTTGCTTAAGACCATAGAGAGCCTTATTGAGCTTGAAAATATGGTTAGGATATTTTTCATTTTCAAATCTAGGAGGTTGTTCAACAAAAACATTTTTCTTAATATAGCCATTTAAAAATGCACTTTTGACATCCATTTGATAAACTTTGAAATTCATGGAGGATGCAAAAGCAAGGAAAATTCTAACTGCTTCTAGTCTAGCTACAGGGGTATATGATTCTTCAAAATCAATTCCAAACTCTTGATTGTACCCCTTTGCAACTAGCCTAGCTTTATTTTTAATTACCTGACCAGATTCATTCAATTTGTTTCTGAAAACCCATCTAGTGCCAATGACTGTTTGGTCACTAGGTCTAGGTACTAATTCCCATACTTGATTTCTTTCAAATTGATGAAGTTCATCATGCATGGCATTAATCCAATCAGAACTTGATAAGGCTTCATCAATTGATTTTGGTTCAATTTGGGAAATTAGAGCTAGTGGGTCTTCTTCAATATCATGCAAGAAAGATGATCTAGTCCTAACTCTATCATGCAAGTTGCCAACCACATTATCTAATGGGTGATCTCTTAAAAACCTATGTTCAGAAATTACCTGTTCAGAAGTACCCACTTCTGGGACAATGTTACCTGAGCCACTTGGAGATGGTGTGTTCAGGTTCTCTTCAATGTTTTCAAACTCCTCAACAGTTGGTGAAGAGTCCACAATAAATTCATCCTCTTCAGTGCCTTGTCTTTCCCTGCAAGATTTAGAATTATTAGTTGAAAAGGAATTTTCATCAAAGATAACATGTGGTGATTCTTCAACAGTTTTGGTTTTAAGAATGTACACTTTGAAAGCCCTTGACACCTCAGAATAGCCAAGGAAGATAGCTTCCTGACTTTTAGCATCAAATTTGTCAAGGTTTTCTTTGTTATTGTTGTGTACATAACATTTGCACCCAAAGATTTTAAAATAGGAAACAGTTGGCTTTTTGTTTTTCAATAATTCATAGGGGGTTTTCTTGATTTTTGGTCTGACCAATGCTCTATTGAGTATGTGATTGGCTGTGTTCACAGCTTCAGCCCAGAAGGATTTGGGCAAGTTACTCTCATGTAGCATGGTTCTAACCATTTCCACAAGAGTTCTGTTCTTTCTTTCCACAACTCCATTTTGTTCTGGAGTTCTTGGTGAAGAAAACTTGTGGAGTATTTGAAATTCAGCACAAAAATCAGAAAAAGATGTGTTCTCAAATTCACCCCCATGATCAGTCAAAATATTTTTGATTTTATATGGATAAGTTGTTAAGACAGTGGTACAGAAGTTCCTGAATTCAAGACAAGTATCACTTTTGTGGGATAGAAAAATAACCCAAGTAAATCTAGTAAAATCATCAATGATTACAAACTCATATCTTTTGCCACTTAGACTTAGAATTCTTGTAGGGCCAAAAAGGTCCATGTGAAGTAATTCTAGTGGCCTAGATGTGAGTATCTCATTGAAGTTTTTAAAGGATTTTCTTGTTTGTTTTCCTTTAGAACAGATCCCACAAACTTGATTTTCAACATTAGAGAAGGATTCAGGAAGCCCCTTAACCAAATTCAATCTTAACAACTTATTCATTGTTCTGAAACTTGCATGGCCAAGTCTTTTGTGCCAAGTCCATGCAATTTCATCTTTATTTGCAACAAAGCAAAGATTTTCAGAAAAGTTTTTATTTATGTTGATCATGTAGACACTGTTTGTAACGACCCAGAATCCGCATTACCAGTAACAACCAGTAACCCGAATTCTGACCCGCTAACCCACGAGACAAGCTCGGAAGGGTAGGAAGTGAAGTCCGAGGAGACTATATGTAAGAAGATACACACCATGCAAAGCTGTAAAATTCAACTTTATGAACATATCATATACAACCTCAGAGTCTGAGCAAAGTACAGAGTACAGAAGTACAACAAAAAGGTACTACTCACTGCAGCTAGGGAGCACCAACACCGGAGTGGCTAGACTCGCCTGGAACGGGAGTCGACGAAGACCCACCTGAAAGGGAAGGGAGTGAGTCTCAAGAAAAAGACCCAGTAGGGAAAAGTAACCCCACCGGTAACTGAACTAAAGTGAGGAAAGTAAAACTGAAAGTAAGTACACGTCGCACCACAACACAAAATTGTAAACCTCGCGGCTCAGTAACACACACTCACACACACAGCAAGTAGGACTCAGCTAGGGTCTGTGGCTCGGCGTCCCGTCACCACAGAGGCTCTCAACCCCAGCCACGTGTGCACACTACAGACGCTCTCTCTCGCGTCTGGTCCACGACCGGTTTTTCCCCTACGCTTGACCCTAGCGGTAGAGAAGGGGCTCCACGGAGACCGGCTCAAAACCACCACAAGGAGTACACACAGGACAGAGTCGCACTCGACGTCCTGGCTCACTAGCGGAGGATAACCACACACTAGTCGTCTAGATAGAGTCGCACCCACGCCTAGGTAACACAACAGAAACGGTACACGGTAATGCAACGCGCGTACAACAGACGGAACACACTCAACGTCTGAAACCCCGTACAGTAAGTAAACACCTTATGCCAGAAACAACTACTCAAATGCACAGGCGGAGTCACACTCTAAGCCTGGCCCACTTGTGCTATTAGGGCGGACATCACATGTCAATCGCCTCTAAACACACAACTTAAGTCTGCTGGGAGACAAGAGATTAACGACTACATCGATTGCCGCCAATATGAGGTAAACGGCACTCACCATGTCGTTTATCCTGATTAAACGGCAATCGACCTTGTCGTTTAAATCACCCCTGAAGATCTCAATGTCAACAGATGTGGACGTTGATATCTTCAGTCCCCTAAACCCAGAACTGAACCAAATCAGTTCGAACGGGCAGAACCACCCAACAGAACCTCGACTGATGGAGGGAAACACTTCCTCTCATCAATCTAAACTACCAGCACAACGAAATTAAACAGTCTAACGCCTAGATTGTCCAATTTACCCAAAATCCCGGCATGATACAACCCAACCCTAAACCATGATTTGCACACCAATTCACTTAATTGAGCATGCTGGTTTGATGAGGAAGGTTGTAGGAGTTAAGTCCCTACCTCAGAAAGCCTAAACAATCCCCGAACAGCCACTACTCGCGCCGGATTCCCTCGAAGACTCCGCGCGAATCACACCAAAACCACGCGTTTCCCGCCCGATCAAGCAACGCCACACGATCCAGGGCCTTCCCACAAGCTCAAATCACCCAACAGAAGCTGCGGAAATCAAGAAAAGCAAAGGTGGAAGGAATGAGAGGAAAGGAGAAAGATGGGTTCTACTCTCAGGCTGCCCTATTTCAACAGGCACGACCAGTCGACGTCAACATCACTGGTCGCCTACTGAACCGCCTACAGACTGACGTCCAGATCCCATGTCGTTGAGTTCAATCTCAAACGTCCACATCGTTGGACGCTGACTCTGACTCAACGGAAAGCCCTGGCCGTCAACCCCAAGTCAACGACAATGGTCTTGTCGTCGACCACACAGAACCACTATAGACCCAATAAGGATCCACTAAAGACCCGAGACCTTACAGCCCTCCCCCCTTAAGGAATTTTTCCCTCAAAATTCAAACAACAAGGAAAGAAAGAAAACTCACCAAAGAGGTACGGAAACTGCTCGCGCATCTCGTCCTCCCGCTCCCATGTCGACTCACCACCAGAGTGCCACTGCCACGCAACACGAACTAAAGGGATTGCCTTGTTCCTCAACCTCTGAACTCGGCGATCCTCAATGTGCAACGGAAACTCTGGTACAGTCAACACTGGAGTCACCTCAGACCACTCTGCACTCTGCAGAACGTGAGACTCGTCAGAAAGGTACCTCCGAAGCATCGACACGTGGAACACGTCGTGCACTGCTGCCAACTCTGACGGAAGCTCAAGTCTATACGCCAAACCTCCGACACGCTCAGTAATGGTAAAAGGCCCAATAAAGCGAGGACTCAACTTTCCACGCTTACCGAACCTCACCACTCCCTTCATAGGAGACACACGAACAACACCTGGTCTCCTACCTAAACTCGAGCGGTCACCTGCGCTGATCTGCATAACTCTTCTGCCGACTCTGAGCTGTCTGAAGTCTCTACCTCACAAGCTGAACTACCTCCACTGCCTGCTGAACCAACTCTGGCCCCGTGACAACTCGCTCGCCAACCTCGAACCAGTCAAGAGGAGTGCGACACGGTCGTCCGTACAAAGCCTCATATGGTGCCAAACCGATACTGGAGTGATAACTATTATTATATGCGAACTCGACCAACGGTAAGTGAGCTGTCCACGACCCCTGCCACTCCAGGCAGCAAGCTCTAAGCATGTCCTCCAAAGTCTAGATAGTCCGCTCTGACTGACCGTCTGACTGAGGGTGGTAGGCAGAACTAAAAGCCAACTCTGTCCCCAAAGCTCTCTAGAAATTGCGCCAGAACCCAGAAGTGAAGCGAGGATCTCTGTCTGACACAATAGAGATCGGCACTCCATGCAAAGGAACAATCCGCTCTACGTACAACGCGGCCAACCTACTCACACCCCAACTAGTCCTGACAGGCAAGAATCTGGCAGTCTTGTCAATCTGTCCACAAGAACCCAAATGCTGTCAAAACCTCCAGCTGTCCTCGGCAAACCACAAACAAAGTCAGTCGTCACGTGGTCCCACTTCCACATCGGAATCTCTAACAGCTGCACAAGTCCTCCTGGACGCTGATGTTCGCCTTCACCTGCTGACAGACCAAACACCTAGCAACAAAAGCCGCTATGTCTCTCTTCATCCCAGGCCACCAAAACTGACGTCTCAACCTGTGGTACATCTTGGTCGCCCCTGGATGAATAGTACCTGGAACCATGTGCCTCCTGCAACACGACTCTCCTGATAGACTCCTCAACAGGAACATAGAGTCTATCTCAGAACCTAACAGTCCCGTCCTCACAAAGCTCACCCTGGGGAGAAGCAACACACTGTGCAACTCGGGATCTGCCTGCTGAGCCTCAGCAACCTGTCTCACAACTGCGGGAGCTGCTAACAAACTGCCCAACACACACTGACGACGACTGGATGAAACTCTGAAAGACCCTCTGTCGCAGACTGCCACAACTGCCACTCTCTAAGCATCAGATGACTCATCTGTGCTTTCCTACTCAAGGCATCTGCAACTACATTCGCCTTTCCAGGCTTATACTCAATGCTGAAATCATAGTCTTCAGATATTCCATCCATCGACGCTGCCTCATATTCAGATCCCTCTGAGAAAAACATACCTCAAGCTCTGGTGGTCGGTACGGACTACAACTCACTCCGTACAGGTAAAGACGCCAAATCCGCAAAGCAAACACCACAGCTGCAAGCTCTAGGTCGTGGGTCGGGTAACTCTCCTCGTGGGGCTTAAGCTGCGAGACGCATAAGCCACCACTCGGCCTTGCTGCATCAAAACCGCACCCAAACCAACACCTGAAGCATCTGTGCAAACCTCCAAACCCTCCTCACCTGAAGGTAAGGCAAGAACTGGCGCCGACGTAAGCAGTCGCTTCAACTCTATGAGCTTGAAGCTCTCTCACTGCTCCGACCACAAAACGGACTCCCTTTCTCGTCAACCGAGTCAAGGGTGCAGCAACCTGAGAAAATCTCGAACAAACCTGCGGTAGTAACCTGCCAAACCCAGAAAGCTACGAATCTCAGACACAGATCTGGGACTCTCCCACTGCAAAACTGCCTCAACCTTCGCTGGATCCACAGAAACTCCTCACCTGAGATCACGTGCCCCAAAAAGTGAACCTGTTGTAGCCAAAACTCACACTTACTAAGTTTGGCATACAACTGGTGCTCTCGCAAGGTCTGCAACACGATCCTCAGGTGCTCGGCGTGCTCCTCCTCCGAAGCGGAGTACACCAGAATGTCGTCAACAAACACTACGACAAACCGTCCAAGAACTGGTGGAACACCTGTGCATCAGATCCATGAAGGCTGCTGGAGCATTGGTGAGCCAAACGGCATCACCAAAACCTCAAAGTGTCCATATCTGGTCCGAAAAGCAGTCCTCTAATGTCCGAATCTCTAACCTGCAACTGATAGTAGCCCGACCTCAAGTCAATCTTCGAGAAGACACGAGCAGACTGAAGCTGATCAAAGAGATCATCAATCCTAGGCAAAGGATACCTATTCTTGATGGTCACTTGATTTAGCTTCCTATAATCGATACACAACCTCAGGCTACCATCCTTCTTCCGGACAAACAAACAGGTGACCCCCACGGAGAAAAGCTAGGACGAATATAGCCCTTCTCCAACAACTCCTCAAGCTGCCTCTTCAACTCCCTCAACTCTGCTGGTGCCATACGGTACGGTGCCTGCGCAAAAGGTAAAGTGCCAGGAACCAACTCTACAGTAACTCAATCTCTCTCTCTGGTGGTAGACCAGGCAACTCTTCCGAAAAACATCCGGAACTCACACACTACGGAATGTCCCCACTCCCAAGGCAATCTGGTCAAGAGTCACTGCAGAAACTAGGAAACCCTGACAACCAGAAGCAAGTAATCTCCCTGCCCTCAAAGCAGAAACTAAAAAGCGAGAAGTAAGAGGTACGATACCCTAAAGTAGAACGCCCCCTGCCCCAGGTATCCGCAAGTGCACCCTCTTCTTCTGGCAATCCATCACTGCACCATACCGCTCCAACCAATCCATACCAAAATCACATCATAATCATGTAACTGCAAGGCGAAATAGACGGGCTGACAACACTGATCCTGCAGCTGCACAGGTACCTCCTCGGACAGTAGGACGTAAGGACAAGTCCCCTGTCGGCAACTCCACTGCCAACTCAACAGACTCTCCCGACTCAACTCCCCAAGGGAGTCTAAAAGTCCTCACCACACAAAAGAGTGAGGCACCGAATCAAACAGACTCTAGCTGCACACCAAAACTGAAACAGTACCTTCCACCAGGTGAGCTGCCTCCGCATCTGCACGAGTCAAGTGAGTAGCACGACCTCTACCTCTCGACCCACCAGAACCTCGGTCTACTGACGTTGCTGCACAGGTGCCTGCTGCTGCTGCTGCTGCTGCACTCGGGGCTGTGACTGGGTCTGCTGCTGCGGCACACGAGGTAGCAAAGGACAATCTCACGCCATATGACCCATCTGGTCACACCGGTACACTGACCAGCAAAAGTACGCTGTACCTCTGCGAAGGCTGACCAGTCGGCTGCTGAACACTCCCAACCGACTGCTGCCTCTGCTCTGCCAGCCTCCTATCACACGCCGAAACTTCCTCCGAGATCCTGACTTCGCCGTCGTCCCAGTAGAAGTGGACGCGTAGGAAGTCGTAGTCCTCGGGTCGTCTGTACACTACCCTACTGCTGGTGAGGCTGAGAAGGAACTACCTCTGCGTCTGAACCTCTGCGCTCCGAGCACGAGTCCGCAAGGTGTCTGCCTCCAATGCTGCCCCTGTCTGATAGGCCGCATCCAAGTCTGTGACATGAGCAACTATCAGCGCCTGCCTGAGCTCTGGCCTCAAGCCTCTCACGAACTGCTGAGTCCCCAGACCCTTATCTCCCATAATCTGCGGAGCATAACGCCCTAGCTCCACAAATCTAGCCCTGTACTGCACCACAGTAGAGTCCCTCTGCTGCAAGTCCAAAAACTGGTACAACCTCTCATCCCGACGTAAGTAGGACAGAAGGCTCTCTCAAAAGAAACCACAAACTCCTGCCACGGAATCTGTCTAAGTGGCAGACTGAAAAGTAGTCTCCCACTCAGCGGACCACAAGTCAATGCCTGCGCCTGCAACTGGTAATTGGCTAGCAGCACGCGCTCCTCTGGAACACACTCCATGGAACGAAAAGTCCGCTCCACTACATCTAACCATGCCCGCGCTGCAACTGGATCAGGCTGCCCAAAAACTAAGAGCTGAAACTGCAAGACTCCCTCAACACCTTCCAGTACCACCCTGGGGTACCGGCACGTCGCGGTGCTGAGCAACAAACTGAGCCATCCCCAAGAAATCGAGTCATGTCTAATCCCTGAGCTACCTCAGGTGGAGGTGGCGGCGGCGGAACAATACCACTATGTGCGTCCTGTGGCAAAGGCTGCGTCTGCTGAGGTGGCGGAGCATCTCCAACCTCCTGACGAGTCGCCTGCTAGGCTACTCCCTCTCTAGGACGTCGCCTAGGCGCCATAGAACTATACACAAACAAAATACACACATAAATACACTACTAACTCCGGGTTAAATAGATAGATAGCTGCAGCTGTACTCTTTATACTATGAGTTTAACATGATGGGTATTTCCTTATATATATCTCATCAGACCAGGCTCTGATACCAACTGTAACGACCCAGAATCCACATTACCAGTAACAACCAGTAACCCAAATTCTGACCCGCTAACCCACGAGACAGCTCAGAAGGGTAGGAAGTGAAGTCCGAGGAGACTATATGTAAGAAGATACACACCATGCAAAGATGTAAAATTCCACTTTATGAACATATCATATACAACCTCAGAGTCTGAGCAAAGTACAGAGTACCAGAATACAACAAAAAGGTACTACTCACTGCAGCTAGAGAGCACCAACACCGGAGTGGCTAGACTCGCCTGGACGGGAGTCGACGAAGACCCACTGAAAGGGAAGGGAGTGAGTCTCAAGAAGAGACCCAGTAGGGAAAAGTACCCCACCGGTAACTGAACAAAAGTGCGGAAAGAAAACTGAAAGTAAGTACACGTCGCACCACAACACAAAACTGTAAACCTCGCAGCTCAGTAACACACCTCACACACACAGCAAGTAGGACTCAGCTAGGGTCTGTGGCTCGGCGTCCCGTCACCCAAAGGCTCTCAACCCCAGCCACGTGTGCACACTACAGACGCTCTCTCTCGCGTCTGGTCCACGACCGGTTTTTCCCCTACGCTTGACCCTAGCGGTAGAGAAGGTGCTCCACGGAGACCGGCTCAAAACACCACAAGGAGTACGGACAGGACAGAGTCGCACTCGACGTCCTGGCTCACTAGCGGAGGATAACCCACACTAGTCATCTAGACGGAGTCCCACCCACGCCTAGGTAACACAACAGAAACGGGTACACGGTAACGCAACGCGCGTACAACAGACGGAACACACTCAACGTCTGAAACCCCTTACAGTAAGTAAACACCTTGTGCCAACAACTACTCATGCACAGGCGGAGTCACACTCTAAGCCTGGCCCACTTGTGCTATTAGGGCGGACATCACATGTCAATCGCCTCTAAACACACAACTTAAGTCTACTGGGAGACAGGAGATTAACGGCTACATCGATGCCACCAATATGAGGTAAACGACACTCACCATGTCGTTTATCCTGATTAAATGGCAATCGACCTTGTCGTTTAAATCACCCCTGAAGATCTCAACGTCAACAGATGTGGACGTTGATATCTTCAGTCCCCTAAACCCAGAACTGAACCAAATCAGTTCAATGGGCAGAACCACCCAATAGAACCTCGACTGATGGAGGGAAACACTTCCTCTCATCAATCTAAACTACCAGCACAACGAAATTAAACAGTCTAACGCCTAGATTGTCCAATTTACCCCAAATCCCGCATGATACACCCAACCCTAAACCATGATTTGCACACCAATTCACCTAATGAGCATGCTGGTTTGATGAGAAGGTTGTAGTAGTTAAGTCTGTACCTCAGAAAGCCTAAACAATCCGCGAACAGCCACTACTCGCGCCGGATTCCCTCGAAGACTCCACGCGAATTGCACCAAAACCACGCGTTTCCCGCCCGATCAAGTAACGCCACACGATCCAGGGCCTTCCCACAAGCTCAAATCACCCAACAGAAGCTGCGGAAATCAAGAAAAGCAAAGGTGGAAGGAATGAGAGGAAAGGAGAAAGATGGTTCTTCTGCTCTCGGGCTGCCCTATTTCAACAGGCCCGACCAGTCGACGTCAACATCACTGGTCGCCTACTGAACCGCCTACAGACTGACGTCCATATCCCATGTCGTTGAGTTCAATCTCAAAGGTCCACATCGTTGGACGCTGACTCTGACTCAACGGCAACCGTGGCCGTCAACCCAAGTCAACGACAATGGTCTTGTCTCGACCACACAGAACCACTACAGACCCAATAAGGATCCACTAAAGACCCGACCCGAACCTTACATTGTTTTCCCTTTTCCAAAGAATTTGATTTTATCAGTTGATGAGTCAATTATCTTACAAAAATCAGATTCAAACACAACATTTGACCTTTGCCACATAGTTCGGCTGATACTGAGGCAATTATAATCAAGACCATCAACTAGTAAAAACATTATCTACAGAGTTTGAGGAAGTATGACCAACCTTACCAGATCCTAAGATCTTTCCTTTATTTTTACCTCTAAAGTCACTGACCCTCCCCCTTTTCAAGCAGGAATGAGAATTTGGCTCTGTCTCCCGTCATGTGTCGTGAACACCCACTGTCAAGAAACCACACATTGGTGTTGGGTGCACGACCTTCCTGCAACAAGATCAGTGGAGAGAAGATTTTGGTACCCAAACAGAGTTGGACCATCAGAATGTTTGAACAATGTTAGTAAATCTTTTCTCACCGAAATTTGACTTGTTTTTTATTTTTGTTTGTTAAATTGGTGTTTTCAGTCTTTTCTGTTTGTTCTTTTTCTTAGGAATGAAATCACCAACATTTTGTTTTTAGTGGAGGGTGTTTTTCATTTGAGCATAGGAGTTTAGATTATGAGTGGAAACCATGGATTTTGTTGGTACATCCAAAGGTTTGGATTAAAGAATTGAGATGATACCACAGGGGTTGTCATACCATTGGCTCCAAGGATTGGTCCATCATCTTGAAATGCTGTCTTGGAGGTCCAAGGTTCTTTAAAAACTGATTTCTTTTGACTTTTTCTTATTTTTCAAATTTTATTTGAATTTTGATTGAGTTTGTTTGAAGCTTTTGATGTTGAGCAGGTCGACCTTTCCATGACTGGTGTCGACACAACAACCACATAGTCTTCTTCTTGTGGACTGGTGTCGACCTGTCAGGAGACTGTGTCAACCTGGTTGTCTTCTTTTGTTTTTAAGTTTTTAATTTGTTTTGTGTTTTGTTTTGATGTTTTGTCTGATGTTTGCTTGATTTCTGTGTTCTCAAGATTAGGACCTTTGACAAATTTAATTAATGGTGCTTTGCCCTTTTCTCACCAGATTTGTCTTTGTTTGGTTTCTTTTTGTTGAATCCTAATCCATGAGAAGTTGTTGTCATATTTGTTCCTAGCAATGCCTCCAAGTTATCTTTACCTTTTGTGAAGGTTTGGATAACTTCATCCCTTTCTTTTAGCTGGTTTGAAGAGTGTTAATTTCTTCAATCTTTTGCTGTTTTTCTTGTTTTTCAATTACAGCTTTTTAGATAAGTCTTTGATTCTAGGGTGGCCTTTTGAGAGGCAGCTTCAGATCATCAATTAGATTCATAAGATTTTCTTTTCTTTATTTATTCTGTTATATCATTTTCTAGCTCACAAGTTCTGTTGTTTGAAGATTGATTATGATAAAGGTTTTCAATTTTCTTTTTGATGTGTTTGTTTTCTTTTCTCATTTCAAATATTTTTCAACTAATTCTGCATACACATCCTGTCAATCTTCAACAGTAAAATCTTCAAAAGAGGTATTTACCTTTTCTTCAGAATTGTTGGCCATGAAGCAGATTTCCTCACTCTCAGAGCTTGAGGATTTCTTGTCTTCTTCTTCCTCACTTGATTCTTCGTCAAACCAAGTGGCCACCATGGCCTTGGCTTTTTGAACTTCTGGAATTTCTTGAGCTTTTCTTTCTTGTTCTCAGGACACTCTCCCTTCATGTGTCTTGGCTTGTTACACCTGTAACAAATGACAGTTCGTCAGCTTTTTGATTCTTGTTGAAATTAGAAGAGGAAGTGTTTCTTTTACCTGTGGAAAACTTCTTTTTCCCAGACATTCTTCCTTTTCTATATTTCAAGAATTTTCTGAATTGCCTGGTCATGAGGGCAATTTCATTCTCATTTGACTCAGAGTCCTCAGAACTTGTCTTTTCTTGACTTTTGTCTTTGTTACTTGAAGAGGCCTAAGTGCCATTGGCTTGGTCTTAATTATATGTTCTTCATTTCTTTTCAAATTGATTTCATATGTCATTAAATTCCTATCAATTCATCCAAAGACATTTTGGACAAATCTTTAGAATCTTCAATGACAGTGGCCTTTGTGTGCCAAATAGAAGAGTGAACGTAAGATTGTCCTTACCAAGTCTGCATCTGTGTAGTTCTTACCTAAGGCCTTGAGTCCATTGACAATGACCATGAACCTGGCAAACATTTCAGAATTGTTTCATTAGACTTCATCACAAACATTCATATTCTGAAACAAGAATATTTGCCTTAGTTTCCTTACTTGTGATGTTCCCTCATAAGTAATTCCAGTTATCCCACATCTCTTTGGCAGATTTGCACATTGAGATTCTCGAATACTCTTTGGATGAACAGCACATTGAATCATATTCATGGCACTATAATTCAATGTGGCTTTTCTTATTTGTTCCCTAGTCCAGGTTTCTTCCTCACCCTGGTTTTCATAGGGACCAACCTCAACCACTTTCCAATTTCATAGTTTTGGGCTCTTAGAAAGACTTGCATTCTATTTTTCCAGTATGAATAGTCCGTTCCATTAAAGAATGGTGGCCTATTTATGGATGCCCTTCAGCTATGAAACCTTTGGAATCCATTGACTTAACAAGAAAGCTCAGAAGAATATTCAGCAAACAAGCAAACAAGCACGCAATCAATCAGACACATACTCAAAACTGCTCAAGTCAATCAGATCAAGTATAACCTGCTCTGATACCAATTGAGGATCGAGAAAAGGTGTGGAAAGATCTAGAAGGGGGGATGAATAGATCTATGCACTTTCTGTGGAAGCTTAAACAATTTAAATACTTTTAGAATCAGAGACAATTTTTAATCAGTGAAAACCAAGATCTGATGAGATGATAGGTAGTTGATAAAATAGATGTGAAAACCAGTTGATTAAGTGAATCTTGATCGATCCTATGCAAGCATCTAACGGATGAAATAATCAAACCACAAATAGACAAGTGCACAGAGATTTTTAGGTGGTTCGGAATCACCCATGTGATTCCTACATCCACCCCTCACACCCAGTGAGATTCATTAAACACCTGGGTAACACACCCTGGAGCCAGACAACTCCAACACTTGAGTTTACAACTCACACACCTCTAGAGCAGGACTACTCTAGATCCCTGAGCAAGACTGCTCAACAAACACTTGAGTTAGGCAACTCAAACTGAGCACGACGGCTCACAAATAACAATGCTAGACACCAACACACGACATGGATCTTCTAGCAGCAGATCATGTCAGACATGAGAACATTCATGAGAGTTATGCAGAAGCACTTGCACAATCTCAAGAAGTCTCAGAAGAACAAAAGTACATTCAGAATATGTTAAGAGAGAGGCTTTGTTCTTCAGTGTACTCCCTTGTAGAAGCTCAGATTGGGAAAAGCCTGAATCCTTGAAGTCCCAACCGATGCTCTGCACTATTGAAGTTGGGGATCTTCCTTGAAGTCTTCTCCACCAGATGCTCCTACTTGATCTGCTTCCTTGAGGCACCTCAATTGCTTCTTCAGGGATCAAACTCCAATTCTCACAATCCAATTGATGAAATTGGTCTTCAGAAGGCACCAGGAGAGCAGAGGAGGGAGATGAGCTCTTCTCGCGCGCCAAAGGGAACTTTCTAGAGGCTTGGGAGTTCGTTGGGTCTTCTTATGATGGACGGCCAATTGGGGGCCTTCTTATACCAAAAGATTCCAAGATACCCTTTAGGTACAAGGCAACACGATCCTAGGTTGATACCCCATCGCCTAGGCTGACACATGGCAAACATCCAATTTAAGTTGCAAACTTTCCGTTGTGTGTGACCTGTCCTGGTGGTGTTGTCGACACACTGTCCCAATCTTGAAACAGCTGTTCTGGGAACTGATCCAGTGTCAACCTGCTTTGGTGAGTGTCGACCTGCTGTCCCAGTTCTGAAAACAGCTGTTCTGGGAGCAGGATCCAGTGTCGACCTGCTCTGGTGTTGCGTCGACCTGCTGTCCCCAATTCTGAAAACTGCTGTTCGGGAACAAGCTCTGGTGTCGACCTGCCCTGAAAGTGCGTCGACCTGAGTAGTCTGATTTCCGGAATCTGCAACTCGTGTCGACCTACTTTCTGACTATGTCAACACAGCTTCATTTCTTTCATTTTTTTTTTTTTTTGCCTGTGAGAGTGAGGTGTTGTGTCGACACCATTGAGTGGTGTGTCAACATACTTTTACAAAAAAATGTTGGTACCTGAAGAATAAACACATATATCATTAGTAAAATATTTTATTAGAAGTACAAATGATAAGTGTGCTTTGAAACATGCTTTTTGAATATAATTCTCAGGTAAGGTGTGTTTATCATGTTTCAATTATTTTGCATTAAAATCACATTTGTCATCATCAAAATAGGAGGGAATAAGATATGAAATTACACTCAACCCCAACAATCTCCATAAAGCCTTCTACTGAATTGAAAGAAAGAGAGCTGCCTCCTCAGTCTGCAACTTCCAAGTTCTCAAGTTCTTAGAAGTCTTTTTCTGATTGGGTGGCATTTGTAATTCTAGATTTTTTCTTCAGTCCACCTTGTTAGATTCAGAAAGAGTTAGAGCTGAACTCTTATTTGTAATTCTTTCTGATTCACTGTGTTTGCTCATCTTTTTGAGCAGACACACCAATGTTTCTAATTTCTATCTTAGATATTAAATATATTTATAATATTTAATTAATCATAAGTTTTGTCATCACCAAAACGGGAAGATTGTTGAACCACTCTTATATTTTCCCTTATATTTTGGTGATAAAAAAACTCATGATTAATTACATATTATAAATATATTTCATATCATGTTTTCCTAATAAATATAAATTTATGGCACTATCTCTTCCTGATTTGCGCTGAAAAGCCAAATCGATGGTTGTTCAATACAGATTGATTACTTACTAAGTGCCACAACGATTTCCATACAAATACATCGACTTTTTTTGAACACCGAATTCACTTAAACATCGACTCCACGTAACCATCGATTTCATTCTGTTCAACAACGATTTTGTTCAACATCGATTTCACTTAAACATCGACTCTATTGAACACCAAATTCAAAACATCGACTCCATGTAAACATCGATTTCATTCTATTCAACAATGATTTTGTTCAACATTGATTTCACTTAATCATCAACTCTGTTGAACACCGATTTTATTAGAACATCGATTTTGTTTAAACTTCGACTCTGTTCAACATCGATTTCACTTAAACATAGACTCTGTTGAACATTGATTTCATTAGAACATCGATTTCATTCAAACAACGATTTCCGTTTATACATCGACTCTTTTCAACATCGGTTTTACTTAAACATCCACTTCTGCTGAACATCGATTTCTCTAGAACATCGACTCCATTGAAACACCGATTACGTTTCACTTGAACATCGATTATGTCCAAACATCCACTGCATACATGCATTACATTGGAACATCGATTGTCCTTCACATAGACTCTATTATACTTAAACATCGATGTCATTTATATTTCAAATGTTTCAAATTGTCTTTGGCGTCCAATGAATGTTCAAATGTATTTCATATGTAAGGCTCTCGAATTTTGTCCATATTATGTCTGCGTAGTTCTGTGTATATGGTATTTATCTTATTTTATGTACATATTATGTTTATTTATTTCTGTGCATGTGTGTTTGTATAGTGTATTATAGTTCTGTCTGAAATCCCTGGTTAACGTCAACATCACCTGACATTAACAGCAGGTTGACGGCAACCTGTGTGCCGTTGACTTTATAGTCAGGGGATATCGACGTTCAGATCGATGGACGTCTACTTCCTATTAACGACAGCAAAGTGGTTGTTTACTTCTCTAGTTATGTTTGTGATTCCAGATCTGAAACATATGCATTTTCTCCAGGATCTAATTAGGAAACCCAATCCCAACGGTCGGAAACCCTAATCCTAGGTGCACCCCGACTCATAACCCTATAAAAGCTAGAGAATTCGGCCAAGTTAGGTCCTTTGGTTTAGAGGAAAACCTAGGGTTCGTTGTGTGAAAAACTAGACTTTTGCAAGGCTTGATCCGGCATTTGAGAGCTTCTTCCAGTGATCTTCTTCGACTGGGAGGTGCTCCTGGTGTTGAAGAATCTTCCCCGACTCCGGAGGACCATCTGCACAAGCAGGAAGACCGGATTTGGGTGGGAGATCTGCACCTTCTTGGCTTGGTTGAGGAGGGCTTCTTCGACAAATTAAGCCTTTGGAGATTTTTATTCCAGGCAAGTAATCATGGGGTATCATCCCTAGACATGTCCCCTAGGTTCTAGGTATTTTTACAGATTTTAATTCGTGTCTTGGAACCCCCAATTCTCTCTTTTATTTGAGTTTAGTCTGCACTTTCTGCAGACAAGAGGTTGACGGAAACCTTGTTGCCGCCAGGTTCCTGAGTTGACGGCAACATAGTGTGTCATTAACCCATGTTGACGGCAAGTTCCTTGCCGTCAAGTTCTTCTATTTTCACATAAATGTATTTGTCATGTCTGTGTGATCATTTTTGAACTTCTGGATGTCTGTGCATGCTGTAGAAATTATGGCTGGTCATGTATGGTCTTTAGGTCAGATCATGAGGTTCTGTCGAATTTCTGACCATGATTTTTTTTAAAATAATTTCTGTTATAGTGAATATGTATGTTTTGATGGTATTTAATTCTGAACAAATAGTTTGAATGCATGTTATGGTTACAAAGAAGTTTCATGGTCTTAGGGTTACTAGTTTCATGTTTTAAACCTGTGAACATCGACTGTTTTATTGTCTATCATGTTAAACAAGTATTTTAACTAAAATTACATGGAACTATATTAATTCTTAAAAATAGTTCTACTATTTCAAAAATTCTGAAAAAGTAGACATACGATAAGCTACATGTATAGAGTCTGTGGTTAAAAGTTGATACTATTTTGATACCCGTGGGTACTGTTTGTATTTTAAAAGTGTATTTAAGCCATGTTAAGCGTGTTTAATTTAAATCATGTTAATTTCAGTGTTTAGCAACATGTTTAGGTAGTGTTATGATTTATTTGTCACTATGAAATAGTCATACAAGATCTTTAACATGAGATATGAATGTTTAATTAAAGTGCATGTGTATGGGTTAAATAGTACATGTAAGTGAATGAAACCATGTGATTAAGTGGGATAATGTGTAGTATGTGCCGAAATTGACACTGCTACCATAGAAGGCTGTGGAGCCGTACTTTTGAAAAGTCCCTATGGGAAGGCTCATTATGTATGTGATATCCTGTGGGCATCAGGATGAAATCCTGGAGGTGGACAAGGACCACTGGTTAGGGTGGAGAGGGCTTCTCTCAGTTCTGCTCAATTACCAAGATTCGTCACTATATTGCCTAGGTGACGGGTATGTGATATGTGAATGTGTGTCCTTCTTTATGGTGGTTCGGACTATGTGTCACGGCAATTAAATGTGCAAAAGTGTGAAAAGTGTGCAAATATGAAATGTGATCATGTGATAGTATTGCATAAATGTGATACCATGTGAAATGATGTGAAACCATATGAATGTGATTTGTTTATGTTAAAACAGCAAGCAAAAGGTATGGATATGTGTCATAAAAGCATGTAAAAAATGTTAGATATCATGCTAGGATTGTTAGTTACTATGTACTTAATTCCATGACCTAATTGTGTAGAATTGTGAAATGATATGAATAGAAATTGAAACCATGAATCATGTTACATATTATGTGTAGAAAGCATGCTATAGATTATTCATGGATGTAGTACCCCGGAAAAATAATTAATATGAAAATAGAGATAAATTGAAATTTTATCAATTAATAAATTCAAAGCTAGTCAAAAAGGTATGCATCACTATTGCATGTGTATAAACACATATAAAAATTTCACAAAGATAGTAGTTATACTTTGAACGATATTCTCTAATGATCCATTAGTGAGTTTGGGCATAAAAAAATACCCTAAATTCGTAACATAAATATTACCTAAATAGAAAAGAGGTATTAAAGCATTAAAATAATCAATTTGAGTTGGAATTGGATTCCTAAACTTACCCTACTCGCAAAATTACCTCTCAACCTAACCCAAATAGGAAGTGGGCATGCTTGGAAAGAGGAGAGAAAATAGAAAATCCCAAAATTAATAGGAGTTAGAGTCCTATTAGGAAATAGAAAGGGAGAAAGCTTAAATACTCTCCTAAATCCCCCATGGCCAGCCCTAGGTCATTGCCAAGGGTTTTTGGACGTGGAGAGGAAGCCAAGGAGGAGGAGAACTCGTGGGGAGAAGGCTGCTCAAGCTCTCGACCCGTGTTCTTCAAGTTCTAGCCCTAGAAGAGGGAAACGAGTCAAAGGTAGACATTCTCACGAGCAAAATCTAATTAAAGTCGTCTGTAGATTGATCCATGCATCAGGAACAAAACTCCTTTCGTTTCATAATTTTTCTTCACCCAATCTTTTCTTCTTGAATTTTGAAGTTCTGCAAACACCTTGACTCCGAGACATCATGTTACATTTATATCTTCTTGAATACTCAATCCCAAGCCACAAAATTTTAACTGGAGATACTGATGATTGTTAAAAATCTTTTGCCCCTGAAAGCCATAATTTTCATCCATCCTACCTTGCGAATTAATTCCTTGAACTCTATTGTGTACTGTACCATGCACTTTGTGAATAAACTTGTTGAATCATGTCAAGACCAAGTCTACGGTTCAATTCCTATTTACTGTGAATACTATTGCACGTCTAGATTAGTTTGCAAGTGGTTTCGTGATTTTTCATCGACCGTACACTTAGTTATGAATTTTTGAACCACCCTGTGTCAGAATAGGGCAACTTGGACCGCAATCCAAGGAGCTGTCCTTTTCCAATTGGACTTAGGCGTAGGACCTGAGAACGCGACGGCCCAATAGGCTGCGTTCCCAGGGCTGGTCGTGACAGAACCACCCGTCACGTTCAGAACGTGATAGGGGCTGTCGTCGCGTTCTGGCCAGCTGATTTGACCGGTCTGTCACATTCTATGCAAGACCCTGTCGCTTTCTGATCTTACCCGTCGCGACCCTTACAAGGTACGTCGTGATCTAAGAATTTTACATGAAGACCCATGATTTGTGTTGCTCTAACTTTCTGCAGTATCTATACCCTGTTAATAGTCATACACACAGTAAATACATCTGTTATAAAATGAAGGTATATTTGAGTGATTTAAAATACATGCACATGACCACTATCTATCTATGATTTCTCTTACACATGCACGCACTTGAACCATCTATTACGGCTTAACTTGGCATGAAAATATCTCATAATACATCTGATAATTTATCTCAAATATATATTTAATTTCCCCTATTTTAAATGAACTTGTCTTCGTTTTATCGCGATGTTTTGTGAATAGCGTTATCGACGCTCCACTGTTCTAGAATTCCTCTAGAATGTCGGACACTTATTTCTCTACACACTTTTCTCCTGACTTGGATGAACTCTCTGTCGGATACTCCTTCTGCCAAACTAGTGAATCCTTGTTCAAGGCCTCCGTAAGTCTCTTTGTCTATGGATTCCCACATGGTCGATGATCTGGTTGTACCTTAATACCTATGTCACCCTTTAGGGATCAGTAAGATCCAAATGGCCTTAGAATGCTCTCTCTCGCTCTCCCTTGTCTTGAAGCTATCGACAATGATACATGAACACAAGTTATTAATCAAATTAATGCAAAAAGCACCTTATGTTGTCGAAACTCTCTCTTGATCATTATTATCCTGAAATCCTATTCACTGACTTGTTATGCTTGAAATCATTATGGACACGATACTACGACACTCCGAACCATCGTTACTGACTTGATAGTCGTTAATCACTTGACAATCTTGTTCGTGTTACCTGCTCTTGAACTCGCTCTGGTTATGATAGTCTCGAACTGCTAGTGAACATTGTTCTGTGACATGATCGTACTTATGTTCTCGGGCATCCTGACATGACATTCTTGAACTCTTGAAAGTACTCTCTTGGAACCCTTTGAGCTGTTGTGGCTCCTACTATTCTTAAAAGTCTAGCACTATAACTAGTCTTGTGACTCTACTGGACTTGAATGCATACTGCTGAGGGCACAGAGAGTGTCCGAGGGGCTCCAATCTAGTTCTGGGGGTAGAGAGCAACCTGAAAATACCTGTAGGGGCTAATGACGGTGTCGGCATTTGCACCTGTTCTGATTGACTATTCTGAATTAGATAGACATCTGACTGTTATACTGTTACTGTTAGTCTGTTAGTTTAGGCGTATTGCACTATTTTTGTACTACCATTGACTGTTACTGAATTGCTACTGTCCTGTTATTGAACGACTACTGTCGTACTCTTTTGTTGCACTGCTATCGTTCATCTACTTTCTCTCTCCTTGCTCTACATGATACTTGCTATCTTGAGTTATCGCTTTCTATCGTGACTTAACCATATTCATTGTGCTATACTTGACTCACGTGCTAATTGACCATCTTACCTGTGCTATTACTTTCTTGACTTTACATGACTCTCTCGATCTTTTGTTACTCTGCCCTTTTAAAGTATTAATTATTTAAAGCCTGCTTGATCATGAGATTTAAGTCCTACTGGGCATTATCGCTCACCCTTCATTTTTTATTATTTGTGTCTCAGGTAAGTCAGACAATGACGTTACGTACACCAATCGGATAGGACCAGAGTGATGAGTGACCTAGAGTCAGTTGATGAAGTTACCCTATTACTGTGGAGTCTAATAGTTATTGCTTTAGATTTCTTTCCAATGTAGTGATGCCAATGAGTCTTGTGCGTGGTTCCGAATTAATGGTTGCAATAATCTTAGTGATTTTATAATGAAATCAAGAGTTTATTTCAATTATTGCTTATTAGATGCTCTGATGTTTGCGTTTGTATGCGCAATTCACGTTACCATACTTGTTGATCACATTTCCCCCGATTTATTCCGCTGCTAAATTGGAGGGGTGTGACAGTTGGTATCAGAGCCTAGGATGTCCTTATTAGAATATTTTAAAGTCTAGGATGTTTTAGGTGAACTACCATGACACGTGTCTAAGTCAACCACCATACCTATGTGAGGATTGGGTAGAACCATGGGCAAGACCTGAATACATTATATATATATATATATATATATATATATATATATATGTATCAACTTAGTAATACTTAGCACTCAAAGTAAAAAAAGCAATAAATTAAATGTTATTGCTCGCAGGAGACTAGAGGAGATGGCTGACGAGCATGCACAAATGCACGAATTACAACAGACTGTATAGGGGTTAACACAAGCCCTTAACAACATGATTCAAGCAGGAGCATGAAATGGGGCAGGAGACTTATATGGGAACTTTCAACGAATAAACCCCTAGATTTAATGGAACTCTGGATCCCGATGAAGCTGAAAATTTGGTGATGGCGATGGAATAAATCCTTAGAGTTATGCAATGTTCAGAGCAGGAGAAGGTCCTTTTGGCAACCTTCCAGTTGGACCGCGATGCTAGAGCTTGGTGGGAAGCTGCCAGTCGACAATTACCCAACATGACATAGAGTGGGATGAATTTTTAGATCTCTTCAACACCAAATATTTTTCCGAGAGGATTCGTGAGAAGAAGGTGAATGAATTCACAAATTTAAAACAACAAATGATGTCTGTAGCAGAATATGAAGCATAATTTGAAAGATTAGCACCGTATGCACCACATTTGGTGAGTACGGAAAAGATGAAGAAAGAGATTCTTAGAAGGGTTGAGACCTATGTACTAGGAAAGTTGGCTCCACTAGACATTACATTATATTCAGTCATGGTATTGAGAACTCAATTAGTAGAGGACACCATGGAACTTCTCGAAAAGATCCATAAGAAGAAGGTGTTGAAAAGGGAACGTGCTACACATTCTAATGGGAATAGAGGAGGAAATACAATAGATAGCAAGAGAATGACAGAGGAAGTGGAGCGGAAAGAAGTCTGTGAATATTGCGAAAAAATAGGGCATCAGGTTGATAACTGTTGGAAGAAATTGGGCAGATGCTTGCGATGTGGAAGTCAAGAACATCGAGTCATCAATTGTCCAACAAAGAGGAACCAAACTCCACGCCAAGGATGATTACAAGCCCTTGTGGGATATAATCATGACAATGAAGGTGGACAAGGTACCATCACTAAACCTTAGTTTAATTTCATATTATTTTCGAAATAGCAAAGCCCTAAGTGGGGGAGATGATAGAATGAAATATTCAGAATAAACTGGTAGTCGTATCATATCATATAAATTTGGGGACCAAATTCTTTTAAGTGGGGGAGGATGTAGTACCCCAAAAAATTCATTAATATGAAAATAGAGATAAATTAAAATTTTATCAATTAATAAATTCAAAACTAGTTAAAAAGGTACGCATCACTATTGCATGCGTATAAACACATATAAAAATTGCACAAGATAGTAGTTATACTTTGAACGATATTCTCTAATGACCATTAGGGATTTGGGCATAGAAAAATCATTTGGACCGAGTTTTAGAATTTATATGAATTATTATGGTAATTAAGGAATAAGTCAGAAAATCATTAGTACATAAACCAAAGTGGATTAAATATTAAAATATAATTATGGGTATACTCAAACGATACGTATTAATAGGCCATCATGAGAATTTGGACCATTGGACCTCTCATAGCCCATGAATAAATTCAAGAAAGAAAATACAATAAAATATGTAACTCTATTATTCCATAATTAAAAAAGGAAATTTCCCTAAGTTGAATTTCATTAAATAATGGGTTATCTTATTGGGCCAAAATAGGGATTTTTAAAGGAGAAATAATAAGAAAATACCATAAATTCGTAACATAAATATTACCAAAATAGAAAAGAGGTATTAAAGCATTAAAATAATCAATTTGAGATGGAATTGGATTCCTAAACTTATCCTAATAGCTTGGTCATGAAATTACCTCTCAACCTAACCCAAATAGGAAGTGGACATGCTTGGAAAGAGGAGCGAAAATAGGAAATCCTGAAATTAATAGGAGTTAGAGTCCTATTAGAAAATAGAAAGGGAGAAAGCTTAAATACTCTCCTAAATCCCCCATGGCCGGCCCTAGTCGTTGCTAAGGGTTACTAGACATGGAGAGGTAGCCAAGGAGGAGGAGAACTCATGGGGAGAAGGCTGCTCAAGCTCTCAACCCTTGTTCTTCATGTTCTAGCCCTAGAAGAAGGAAACGAGTCAAAGGTAGGCATTCTCACGAGCAAAATCTAATTAAAGTCGTATGTAGATTGGTCCAAGATCAGGAACAAAACCCCTTCGTTTCATAATTTTTCGTTCACCCAATCTTTTTCTTGAATTTTGAAGTTCTACAAACACCTTGACTCCGAGACATAATGTTGAATTTATATCTTCTAGAATACTCAATCCCAGGCCACGATATTTTAACGGGAGATACTGATGATTGTTAGGAATCTTTCGCCCCTAAAAGCCCTAATTTTTGTCCATCCTACCTTGCGAATTAATTCCTTGAACTCTACTGTAATGTACCATGCACTTCGTGAATAAACCTGCTGAATCATGTCGAGACAATGTCTATGGTTCAATTCCTATTTACTATGAATACTATTGCACATCTAGATTAGTTTGCAAGTGGTTTCGTGATTTTTCATCGACTGTACACTTAGTTATGAATTTCTGAACCACTTTATGTCAAAACAAGGCAACTTGGACTATAATCCAAGGAGCTATCCTTTTCCCATTTGGACTCAGGCGCAGGACCTGAGAACGCGAAGGTCCGATAGGCCGTGTTCTCAGGGCTGGTCACGACAGCGCCACCTGTCACGTTCTGAACGCGACAGGGGCTGTCGTCATGTTCTGGCCGCCTGATCTGACTGGTCTGTTGCGTTCTATGCAAGACCCTGTCGCGTTCTGATCTAACCCCGTCACGACCCTTACAAGGGTACGTCGCGATCTCAGAAATTTACATGAAGACCCATGATTTGTGTTGCTCTAACTTTCTGCAATGTCTATACCCTATTAAGAGTCATACACGCAGTAAATACATCTATTATAAAATGAAGGTATATTTGAGTGATTTAAAATGCATGCACATGACCACTATCTATCTATGATTTCTCTTACACATGCACACACTTGAACCATCTATTACGGCTTAACTTGGCATGAAAATATCTCATAATACATATGGTAATTTATCTCAATTATATATTTAATTTGCCCTATTTTAAATGAACTTGTCTTCGTTTTATCGCGATGTTTTTGAAATAGCGTTATCGACGCTCCACTGTTCTAGAATTCTTCTAGAACGTCAGGCACTTGTTTCTCTACACACTTTTCTCTTGACTTGGATGAACTCTCTTTCGGATACTCCTTCTGTCGGACTAGTGAATCATTGTTCAAGGCCTCCGTAAGTCTTCTCTATCCATGGATTCCCACATGGTCGATGAGCTGGTTGTACCTTAATACCTATGTCACCCTTTAGGGATCAGTAAGATCCAAATGGCCTTTGAATGCTCTCACTCGCTCTTCCTCATCTTGAAGCTATCGACAATGATACATGAACACAAGTTATTAATCAAATTAATGTAAAAAACACCTTCTGTTGTCAAAACTCTCTCTTGATCATTATTATCCTGAAATCCTATTCACCTGACTTGCTTTGCTTGAAATCATTATAGACACGATACTACGACACTCCGAACCATCATTACTGACTTGATAGTCGTTAATCTCTTGACAATCTTGTTCGTGTTACTTGCTGTTGAACTCACTCTGGTTATGATAGTTTCGAACTACTAGTGAACATTGTTCCGTGACATGATCATACTTATGTTCTCAGGCATCTTGACATGACATTCTTTAACTCTTGAAAGTACTTTCTTGGAACCCTTTGAGCTATTGTGGCTCCTACTATTCTTAATTGTCTAGCGCTATAACGGGTCTTGCGACTCTACTGGACTTGAATGCATACTGCTGTGGGCACGAAGAGTGTCCGAGGGGCTCCAATCTACTAGGGCAGAGAGCCACCCGAAAATACCCAGGGGCTAATGGGGATGGTGTCTGCATTTACACCGGTTCTGACTGACTGTTCTGATATAGTGGACATCTGACTGTTATACTGTTACTGTTAGTTTGTTAGTTGAGACGTACTGCAATATTTTTGTACTACCATTGACTGTTATTGAATTGCTATTGTCTTGTTATTGACGACTACTGTCGTACTCTATTGTTGCACTACTATCGTTCATCTACTTTCTCTCTCCTTGCTCTACATGATACTTGCTATCTTGAGTTATCGCTTTCTATCGTGACTTAACCATATTCATTGTGCTATACTTGACTCACGTGCTAATTGAACCATGTTACCTATGCTATTACTTTCTCAACTTTGCATGACTCTCTCTATCTTTAGTTACTCTACCCTTTTAAAGCATTAATTATTTAAAGCCTGCTTGATCCTGAGATTTAAGTCCTACTGGGCGTTATCGCTCACCCTTCATTATTTGTTATTTGTGTCTCAGGTAAGTCAGACAATGACGTTACACACACCAATGGGACAGGACCAGAGTGATGGGTGACCTGGAGTCAGTTGATGAAGTTACCCTATTAGCATGGAGTCTAAAGTTATTACTTTAAATTTCTTTCCAATGTAGTGATGCCAATGAGTCTTGTGCGTGGCTCCGAATTAGTGGTTGTAATAGTCTTAGTGATTTTATAATGAAATCAAGAGTTTATTTCAATTATTGTTCATTGGATGCTCTGATGTTTGCATCTGTATGCACAATTCACGTTACCATACTTGTTGCGTACATTTCCCCCGATTTATTCCGCTACTAAATTGGAGGGGCATGACTATGGATAGTAGTCTAATTGACATGAAGCATGTGCCATGTAATCCTCTTATTGTTTAATAGAATAGCATGTATGTGATATGTGTAAGAATGTGCCTTAGGTTGCTTGCTGGATCTTTTTGGAAGACTCATACATACTTTAACATACAGCTGAAACATGTGTCCCCGTGCTAGAGGAGGACATAGTGAGGAGTGACTCTGAGCAAGAGGACTAGATGCACTTTTGGAGAGATCTGTTTAGACTGCATTTCTTTCATTAGTATGTGAACAATGACAATGTTATCCATATAGACTTGTATAATTGTGGACATCTTCTATTTTCTTTAATGCTATATAGATTGTGGAATATGTGAATGATGATGGAATAAGAATGGTTTACATTTCTACTATACTTCCTTTGTTATTATGTAATCTTGACCTATTGTGTTATGTTGGGTAAATGTCCCACTGTGATGGCACCCTTGTATCGATGTGGATTGGTATAATCGTACCGGTATAAAGAGGGTCATTATAATGATTAGTATCAGATATTTCAAAGTCTTTATAGATTTGTCCATATATGTGTAAATGTCTAATAATGAATTAAAGATAATTAAAAAAATGGTTATGAGTAAGTAACTTACATTCTAACTAGATTTAATTGTTTTATAGGCTATGGTTAGGATTAAGTAACTTGGATTTTTAACTAAGTTAATTGTTTTGCAGGCTATGGCGAGCCGTGGTAGGCGTGGTGCTCAGGCTCGGGATGACGAGCAGAGGCATGAGGAGAGGGGTGAGCAGTAGGCCCCAGCACCCCAGGGTCCCACGGTACTCCCTCCACCACCACCTGTGGACTATGGCGTGTTCATGCAAGGCATGGTTCAGGCAATGCAGACCTAGGCAGATACTCAAGCGGCACTGCAGGCTCAGTTGCAGGCACAGGTTAGAGTTGTTAAATAGGGAGTAGTCTATTTTGTTGAATGCTTGATTGTTTATGTATTAATTATATGTTGCTTAATGTCTCAAGCTCAGGCTACAGCTCCCGTTCCTTAGGAGCATGGCCATGGTGGTCCGTCCATCATGGAGAGGTTTAAGAGGATGGCTCAACCTTCTTTCAAGGGGGAGAGTCAAGCCCTCTTGGCAGAGAGCTGGATGAGGGAGGTGGAGAAGATATTTCGGGCTATAAGGTGTGCTGAAGAAGGCAAAGTCATCTTGGCTACTTACATGCTACAGGTACTTATAGTATATGTACATGTGTAAGATTAAGGTTTTATTTTAGATGGTGCTTATGGGTTGTGTTTTGTAGGAGAGAACCGATGTTTGGTGGGCCTCCGTACTGCATACCAGGTACGAGGATGGTGACATTGAGGTAACTTGGGCCGAGTTCACGAGGCTATTTTGGGCCAAGTTCATTCCCGAGCACATCCAGGACAAGATGGAGCAGGAGTTTGTCTCTCTTACGTAGGGCTCCATGACTGTCTTGGAGTATGAGGCCAGGTTTGTCGAGCTTTCCAAATATGCTCCCCATATTGTTGTTGACGAGCGCAAGAAGGCCAAGAAGTTTGTGATGGGGCTTAAACCATCACTTAGGTCGAGGTTAGTTGCTTTTGATCACCACACCTTGGTCGAGCCTCTCAGCGTAGCATGTAGGCAGGATCGTGAGATGGACTAGTACTTGGAGGAGAAGAGGGCAGCTCAGAAGAGGTCCACACCACCTTTCAGGGGGCAAGACAGGAAGAAGATAGTGTACCAGTCACTGCACCGTCTAGTGGCAGTTTCTAGTCAGCAGGCGGTTACACCACCATCACCCAGCTTCAGTCCCAGCGACAGGAAGATGTGTCCTCACTACGAAAGGGCACACGGAGGCACCGAGTGTTGGAAGCTAGAAGGGAAGTGTCTTAAGTGTGGCAGCACCGAGCATCAGATCCGAGACTACCCCAGGCTTCAGGAGAGTGTCCAGAGAGGAGCGCCAGCCCCAACAGTGGCAACGGCAGCAGCGCCAGTGATAGGGAGACCGGGAAGGCCTCGTGCAAAAGCCCCAGTGTTTTCACTAGCACGAGAGGATGCAGAGCAGGCCAAGAACGTCACGAAAGGTACAGTTTTAGTCATGGGTGTGCATACTTAGGTGTTGTTTGATACGGGTGCCACACACTCGTTTATTTCTGAGCGTTTGCCAGCAGTTAGCAGCAGAGTCCGAAGTGGAGGCAGAGGAGTTAGAAGTCCCTTTATCTGTGCACACACCAGCAGGTGCGGTAGTGACCATGATGTGTATTCCATCTTTGCCGGTGTGCATTGAGGACCGAGGCTTGTTCGAGTGCTTCTACTTGCTCAAGTTGATGGACTATGATGCCATACTTGGTCTGGATTGGCTTGAGGAGCACTATGCCTTGGTGGATTATAGAGGGAAGAAGATTACTTTCAGTAATTGTGGTGAGGATGAGTTCTCACATCCGTTGCCAAGGAACTTAGTGGGAAGGTTTGTGATATCTGCCATGAAGGCGATGTGGATGGTGAGCAAGGGTTGTGATGCATTTCATGCTAGTGTGGTCTTAATACCTAAGGCTGATTAGTCACCTACCATTGAGGAGATTGAGGTAGTGTAGGAGTTTCCAGATGTGTTTCCTGATGATTTGTCTAGATTGCCACCAGCTAGAGAGATAGAGTTTACTATAGAATTGCTTCCAGGCACTTCTCCTATCTCTAAGGCTCTATATCGGATGGCACTTGCGGAATTAGCTGAGCTAAGGAAGCAGTTGTAGGATTTGTTGGATAAGGGATTCATTCACCCTAGTGTGTCACCATGGGGCGCACCTGTATTGTTCATGAAGAAGAAAGATGGTTCCCTTAGGCTATGCATCGACTATAGGAAGCTCAACCAGGTGATAGTGAAGAATAGGTATCCCTTGCCGAGGATTGATGATTTGTTCGATCAGTTGCAGAATGCATCGCGATGTTTTTCAAGATAGATCTACAGTCCGGCTACCATCAGTTGAGGATTAAGGGAGAAGATGTGTCCAAGATTGCTTTCAGGACTCGTTATGGACACTATGAGTTTCTTGTGCTTCCTTTTGGTCTGACTAACGCCCTTGCGGCATTCATGGATCTCATCAACAGGGTGTTTAGACCATATTTGGGTAGCTTTGTAGTGGTGTTCGCTGACGATGTGTTAGTCTACTCTCTGATGAGGCTACACATCGTGAGCATTTGAGGGTTGTTCTGGAGGTTCTCCGAGAGCACAAGTTGTACGCTAAGTTCAGCAAGTGTGACTTCTAGATGCACGAGGTTCATTTCCTTGGGCATGTTATCTTAGGCGTTGGAGTTGTTGTTGATCCAATGAAGGTTCAGGCGGTGTTAGAGTGGGAGACTCCAAGGACACCATCGGAAATCTGGAGTTTTCTTGATTTAGTAGGCTATTACAGGCAATTCATTGAAGGCTTTGCCTCTATCGCAGCACCTTTGACTAAGCTAACCAGGAAGGGTGTGAAGTATGTTTGGTCTGATGATTGTGAGAGTAGTTTCCAGTTGCTGAAGACGAGGCTTGCATCTGCACCCGTGTTGATCTTGCCGAGTGGTGCAGAGGGTTTTGTTATCTACTCTGATGCTTCTAAAGTAGGCCTTAGATGTGTGTTGATGCAGCATGGTAAGGTAGTTGCATATGCTTCTCGCAAGTTAAAGGATCACGAGCGTAACTATCAGACCCATGATTTGGAGCTAGCGGCTGTGGTTCATGCACTGAAGATCTAGAGACACTATCTTAATGGTGTCAAGTTCGAGGTGTTCACTGACCACAAGAGTCTGAAGTATCTTTTCTCTCAGAGGGTGTTGAACCTGCTGTAGAGAAGATGCATAGAATTTCTCAAGGACTACGACTTTGAAATTCAGTACCATCCAGGGAAGGCGAACGTCGTGGCAGATGCACTCAGCAGGAAGAGGTCATTACTTTGGCAGGATTGGAAGATGCTTGAGGATGCGGCGTGTTCTATGACTTAGTTAAAGCCACAGTTGTGTTAGGCTTTCATGGCTCAGTTATCTATCCGATCTATGGTTCTAGATGAGGTGATCGAGCAGCAGAGAGATGATCCTAGGCTTCAGGAGATGGCGGGCAGGGCAGAAATTGCTCTAGATGAAGGCGGTGTCATTATATTTCAGCACCGAGTTGTGTCCATGATGTTGTGGATGTCCATGAGTGAGTTCTAGCAGAGGCTCATAGATCGAGGTTCTCCATTCATCCAAGCAACACCAAGATGTACCAGGATTTGAAGAGATCTTTCTCGTGTCTGGCATGAAGAAGAATGTGTCCGAGTTCGTGTCTAGGTGTTTAGTGTGCCAGCAGGTAAAGGCCAAGCGTCAGTGACCATCGGGCCTTATGCAGAAGATAGAGATACCTACATGGAAGTGGGAAGCAATCACCATGGATTTTGTGACGGGATTGCCTAGGTCAACTAAGGGCAATGACTCGATTTGGGTGATTATAGATCGTTTCTCTAAGACTACTCATTTCTTGCCCATGAAGAAGAAACAGTCTGTGGAGAGTTTGGCTAGGCTGTATGTTGGCAGCATTGTGAGGTTGCATGGTGTTTCGAAGTCCTTATCTCGGACAGAGACCCGAGGCTTACATCAAGGTTGTGGCAGGGTCTTCAGAGGCTTTGGGTTCTCAGCTGATGCTTAGTTCGGTGTTTCACACTTAGACAGATGGCCAGTCTGAGAGGACGATCCAGACGCTCGAGGTTCATTTCCTTGGGCATCTTATCTTAGGCGTTGGAGTTGTTGTTGATCCAATGAAGGTTAAGACGTTGTTAGAGTGGGAGACTCCAAGGACACCATTGGAAATATGGAGTTTCTCATTTAGTAGGCTATTACAGGCAATTCATTGAAGGCTTTGCCTCTATCGCAGCACCTTTGACTAAGCTAACCAGGAATGGTGTGAAGTATGTTTGGTCTGATGATTGCGAGAGTAGTTTCCAGTTGCTGAAGACGAGGCTTGCATCTGCACCTGTGTTGATCTTTTCGAGTGGTGCAGAGGGTTTTGTTATCTACTCTGATGCTTCTCAAGTAGGCCTTAGATGTGTGTTGACATGCAGCATGGTAAGGTAGTTGCATATGCTTCTCGCTAGTTAAAGAGCACGAGCGTAACTATCCGACCCATGATTTGGAGCTAGCGACTGTGGTTCATGCACTGAAGATCTAGACACTATCTTAATGGTGTCAAGTTCGAGGTGTTCACTAACCACAAGAGTCTGAAGTATCTTTTCTCTCGTAGGGTGTTGAACCTGCGGTAAAGAAGATGGATAGAATTTCTCAAGGACTACGACTTTGAACTTCAGTACCATCAACGGAAGGCGAACGTCGTGGCAGATGCACTCAGCAGGAAGAGGTCATTACTCTAGCAGGATTGGAAGATGCTTGAGGATGCGGCGTGTGCTATGACTTAGTTAGAGCCACAGTTGTGTCAGGCTTTCATGGCTCAGTTATCTATCCGATCTATGGTTCTGGATGAGGTGATCGAGCAGCAGAGAGCTGATCCTAGGCTTCAGGAGATGGCAGGCAGGGCAAAAATTGCTCAAGATGAGGGCGGTGTCGTTAGATTTCAGCACCGAGTTTGTGTCCCTAATGTTGTGGATGTCCGTGAGCGAGTTCTAGCAGAAGCTCACAGATCGAGTTCTAGCATGAAGAAGAAGTTTCGAGTTCGTGTCCGGTGTTTTTAGTGTGCCAGCAGGTAAAGGCCGAGCATCAGTGACCATCGGGCCTTATGCAGAAGATAGAGATACCTGCATGGAAGTGGGAAGCAATCACCATGAATTTTGTGATGAGATTCCCTAGGTCAACTAAAAGCAATGACTTGATTTGGGTGATTATAGATCGTTTCTCTAAGACTGCTCATTTCTTGCCCATGAAGAAGAAACAGTCTGTGGAGAGTTTGGCTAGGCTGTATGTTGGCAGCATTGTGAGGTTGCATGGTGTTCCGAAGTCCATTATCTCAGACAGAGACCCGTGACTTACATCAAGGTTATGGCAGGGTCTTCAAGAGGCTTTGGGTTCTCAGCTGAAGCTTAGTTCGGTGTTTCACCCTCAGATAGATGGCCAGTCTGAGAGGACGATCCAGACGCTCGAGGATATGTTGAGAGCGTGCGTGTTTGATTGGAAGGGTGATTGGGAGAATCATCTACCTCTTGTGGAGTTCGCCTACAACAACAGTTTTCATGTGAGTATCGTCATGGCTCCATTCGAGGCTCTGTATAGGCGACACTGTAGATCTCCTTTGTATTGAAAGGAGATGGGTGATAGGCAGTTAGTTGGTCTGGAGTTGGTGCAGAGACTTCAGATAAGATTCAGCTTATCAGGCAGAGGTTTGTTGCAGTGCAAGATAAGGTAGAAGAGCTACACCGAAACAAGAGGAAGGATTTAAAGTTCGAGGTTGGCGAGCATGTATTTCTCAAGGTTTCGCCTACCCGAGGCCTGGTCAAGTTTCGTAAACATAGCAAGTTGAGTTCGAGATTCATTGGCCCATTTTAGATTCTCAGGCACATAGGCAACGTCGCATATGAGCTAGCTTTACCCCCAGCACTAGCTAGTGTTCATCCAGTCTTCCACGTGTCTATGCTCAGGAGATACGTGAGAGATCCGTCGCATGTCATTAGTCACGAGCCAGTGGAGATTTAGCCAGACTTGTCGTATGTAGAGCAACTAGTAGCTATCCTAGACCGGAAGGTTCAGCACCTCGGGAACAGAGTATTGCATCTGTAAAGGTGTTATGGACGAATTTCTTGTCGGAGGAGGCTACATAGGAACTTGAAGATGCCATGAAGAAGAAGTATCCTCATTTGTTTGGTTATATTTTCGTTCTAACTTCGAGGATGAAGTTTTCTTTTAGGGGGAGAGGGTGTAAGGCCCTCGAATTTTGTTCATATTATGTCTGCATAGTTCTATATATGTGGTATTTATCCTATTTTGTACATATTATGTTTATTTATTTTTTTGCATGTGTGTTTGTCTGGCGTATTTTAGTTCTGTCAGAAATCCATGGTTAACATCAACATCACCTGACGTTAACAGTAGGTTGACGACAACCTGTGTGCCCTTGACTTTATAGCCAGGGGATATCGACGTCTAGATCGATGGGCGTCTACTTCATGTTAACGACACAAAGTGGTCGTTTACTTCTCCGTTATGTTTGCGATTCCAGATCTGAAACAGATGCATTTTCTCCGAGATCTAATTAGGAAACCCAATCCCAATGGTCAGCAACCCTAATCCTAGGTGCACCCCGACTCTTAACCCTATAAACCTAGAGAATTAGGCCAAGTTAGGTTCTTTGGTTCAGAGGAAAACCTAGGGTTTGTTGAGAGAAAACCCAGACTTTTGCAAGGCTTGATCCGGCATTTGAGAGCTTCTTCTGGAGATCTTTTTCGACTGGGAGGTGCTCCTGGTGTTGAAGAATCTTCCCCTACTCCGGAGGACCATCTGCACAAGCAGGAAGACCGGATTTGGGTGGGAGATTTGCACCTTCTTGGCTTGGCCGAGGAGGGCTTCTATGACAAATTAAACCTTCAGAGATTTTTATTCCAGGAAAGTAATCGAGGGGTATCATCCCTAGACATGTCTCCTAGGTTATAGGTATTTTTACAGATTCTAATTGTGTCCTAGAACCCTCATTCTCTCTTTTATTTGAGTTCGGTCTACACTTTCTGCAAACAGGAGGTTGACAGAAAGCTTGTTGCTGCCAAGTTCCTGAGTTGACGGCAACAGAGTGTGCCATTAACCCATGTTGACGGCAAGTTCCTTGCCACCATTCTTCTGTTTTCACGGAAATGTATTTGTCATGTCTGTGTGATCATTTTCGAACTTCTGGATGTTTGTGCATGCTGTAGAAATTATGGTTGGTTAGGTATGGTGTATAGGTCAGATCATGAGGTTTTGTCGAATTTTTTAGTATGATTTTTTTTAATATAATTTCTGTTATAGTGAAATATTCATGTTTTGACAGTATTTATTCTGGACAAATAGTTTGAATGCATGTTTTGGTTACAGAGAAGTTTCATGGTCTTAGGGTTACTGGTTTCATGTTTTAAATCTATGAACATCAACTGTTTTACTGTCTACCATGTTAAAAAAATATTTTAACTTAAATTACATGGAATCTGTATTAATTGTTAAAACTAGTTCTACTATTTGAAATTTTTTAAAAAATAGGCATATGATATACTACATGTATAGAGTCTGTGGTTAAAATTTGATACTATTTTGATACTCGTGGGTACTATTTGTATTTTAAAAGAGTATTTAAGCCATGTTAAGTGTGTTTAATTTAAATAATGTTAATTTCAGTGTTTAGCAACATGTTTTGGTACTGTTATGATTTATTTGCCACTGTGAACAGTCATACTAAGATCTATAACCTGAGATATGAATGTTTAATTAAAGTGCATGTGTATGGGTTAAATAGTACATGTAAGTGAATGAAACCATGTGATTAAGTGGGATAATGTGTAATATGTGCCGAAATTGACACTGCAACCATAGAAGGCTGTGGAGCCGTACTGTACAAAAGTCCTTATGGGAAGGCTCATTGTGTATGTGATATCCTGTGGGCATCAGGATGAAATCCTGGAGGTGGACAAGTACCACTGGTTAGGGTGGAGAGGGCTTCTCCCGATTCTGCGCAGTTATCAAGATTCGCCATGATATTGCCTAGGTGACGGGTATGTGTTATGTGAATATGTGTCCTTCTTTATGGTGGTTTGGACTATATGTCACGACAATTAAATGTGTAAAAGTGTGCAAATATGAAATGTGATCATGCGGCAGTATTTTGTAAATCTGATACCATGTGAAAGGGTATGAAACCATGAGCATGTGATTTGTTTATGTTAAAATAGCAAGCAAAAGGTATGGATATGTGTCATAAAAGCATGTGAAAAATGTTAGATATCATGCTAGGATTGTTAGTTACTATGTACTTAATTCCATGACCTAATTGTGTAGAATTGTGAAATGATATGAATAGAAATTGTAACCATGAATCATGTTTCATATTATGTGTAGAAAGCATGCTATAGGTTATTCATGGATAATATTCTAATTGACATGAAGCATGTGCCATGTATTCCTCTTATTGTTTAATAGAATAGCATGTATGTGATATGTGTAAGGATGTGCCTTAGGTTGCTTGCTGGGTCTTTTTGGAAGACTCATACTTGCTTTAATATACAGGTGAGATAGGTGACCCCGTGCTAGAGGAGGACATAGTGAGGAGCGACTCCGAGCGAGAGGAGTAGCTGCACTTGTGGAGAGATCTATTTAGACTGCATTTCTTTCATTACTATGTGAACAATGACATGTTATTCATATGGACTTGTATAATTGTGGACATTTGCTATTTTCTTTATTGCTATATAAATTATGGAATATGTGAATGATGATGGATGAAGATCATTCAAAGAGTGTACATCTTGTGAGAAGCTCCAATTCCATACACACTCAAATAGGAAAGAGGAAGAGCTCGAGCCCATTCAAGCTGAAACAGTTAAGCAGTCTTCAGTCTTCTTCATCATTCTCTCTCTATACGTCTCTGTGTATTTGGGAGGGAGAGAGCTGGGGGTTTAGCCAAAGGAGAGTCCTCTATTCTAAACTATTTCCTTCTTAGGCTCAGTCTCGGATCAAGCATTTCCTTGTTTATCTTGAGCTTGATCTAGGGGCTTCAGGTCCTTTCTTCTATGTTTAGAATTGTTCCTCTTTTGTTGACAAGGGAAGACTAGCTTGCATCTAGTGGTGTGTCCAACTGTGGGACTGTACATAGTGTTCCCCTTGGTTAGAAGGAAGACCTACTGGGGTGTGTACCAGTGAGTTGCTTTTGTTCATAAAAGAAGCACCTGGCTGAGGTGAAACAGTGGGCTACCCTCTTGCTAGGGAAAGAGAAGAAAACCATCGGGGGCTGGGTGTTGTATGTCCTTAAGGGGGATTGTACCCTTGGTTAGTGAAATCTCAAAGTTTGCTTAGGGACTGGACGTAGGACTTCCATTGGAAGGGCCGAACCAGGATAAATCTTTTGTGTTCCTTGTATGGTTGCTTCCGCGTCTTTAATTTATTTACACTCGCTTATTTAGTCTAACTAAATGTTTTTAGTGGTGATTTTTGTTTCAGATTTCAAGTTACCTATTCACTCCCCCTCTAGGTTAGTCTAGCTGGCATACCAAGTGGGCCAACAAGTGGTATCAGAGAGTTGGTCTCTAATTAATCAAGAAGATCCAACGATCTTAGAGCAAAGATCCTTGGTAGCTCAAGGTTTTGCAGAAGGTCAATCCATCTTCTGGCCTCCGCTATTTGGCGGAGAAGGCTATCAATACTGGAAAACTATGATGGAGTTCTTCCTACAAGGGTATGACTATCAAATCTGGAGCATCATAGAAGATGGTGATCTTCAAATCTCCAAACCCAAGGAATAATGGACAGCCGAAGAGAAGAAAAGATATCTCTAAACAGTAAGGCTAAAAGCTTCTTGTGTTGCGTGCTGACCAAGCAAGAGCTCAACAAACTTTTTACGTGCAAAACAGCTAAGGATATGTGGGAAACACTAACGCTTACATATGAAGGAACTGACAAAGTAAAAGAAACCATGAATGATATCTTGGTGACAAAATATGAGAAGTTCCAAATGGAGCAAGGTGAGTCCATATCTCAAATGTACAATGACTTTACTGAAATTATCAATTGACTCGCAGAATTGGGAAAGAAATACAATTGGGGAGATATGGTCAGGAAGATCCTTAGATCTCTCCCAAAGTAGTGGACTCCAAAGGTCACTGCTATAGAGGAAGCTAATGACCTCTCCACCATGACATTGGAGAAGTTTATTAGATCTCTCATGGCCCATCAGATCAACATGAAAAGATTAGAAAAAAACTCTTTCCAAAGATGATCAAATAATGCGCTCAAGGCTAATGAGAGCACTGCGGATGAAGACACTGCTAGTGAGAGCAGTGATACTGACAGTGAAGAAGAAATCATCTGAAAAATTCTAGCCAAGAGCAAGGAGAAAAAGAAGAAAAGAAAGGAGGAGAAATACAAGAAGTATAAAAGGAAGACCTTCACGGCTACTTGGGATGACTCCTCAGACAGTTCAAGCACAGAAGAAGATGAAGAGAATGTCAATCTACTCTTGATGAATAAAACAACAAAAAAGTATTCAAATGGGTATGGTTAGAGGATGCTCAAAGACATCCAATTAGTGACTACCTACTCTTCACTTCATTCCTATCTGAAGAGGAATTAGTCATTCTTATTTTTGTTATATTTCTTGAACTATAATGCTACTAATGCCCTTGAAAAGTATTTCTATCTTCTTTATAGCTCTGTGCATGGAATCTTCAGGAAGATTAACAAGCCTCACATTCAGGGGGAGCCTTATGCTTCGGGGGAGCATACACTAAGGGGGAGCCATTTGTTCATAACATTGTTGAACCCCTCTCCTTCAACTTGGTAAGAATATTCTTTAAGGGGAGAACATGCAAATGGTAAGATCCTTCCTTTTTGGTTATGACAAAAAGGGGGAGCATAAGTTTAAATCAAAATTTTCTATTTTTCCATACTTTTGAATAATCTTTGTCAAAAAAATCTCATAAGTTTTATCATCACCAAAAAGGGGGAGATTGTTGAACCACTCTTATATTTTACCCTTATATTTTGGTGATAACAAAACTCATGATTAATTAAATATTATAAATATATTTAATATCATATTTTTCTAATAAATATAAATTTATGTCACTATCACTTCTTGATTTGTGCTGAGAAGCCAAATCGATGGTTGTTCAATACACATTGATTATTAACTAAGTGCCACAACGATTTCCATAAAAATACATCGACTTCTGTTAAATAATGAATTCACTTAAACATCGACTCCATGTAAACATCGATTTCATTCTGTGCAACAACAATTTTGTTCAACATCGATTTCACTTAAACATCGACTCTGTTGAACACCGAATTCACTTAAACATTGACTCCATGTAAACATCGATTTCATTCTATTCAACAACGATTTTATTCAACATCGATTTCACTTAAATATCGACTCTGTTGAACACCGATTTCATTAGAACATCGATTTTATTTAAACATCAATTTCACTTAAACATAGACTCTGTTGCACATCGATTTCATTAGAATATCGATTACATTCAAACAACGATTACAGTTTAAACATCGACTCTGTTCAGCATCAGTTCACTTAAACATCGACTTCTGTTGAACATCGATTTCTCTAGAACATCGACTCCATTGAAACATCGATTATGTTTCACTTGAACATCGATTATGTTTAAACATCGACTTCATACATGCATTACATTGGAACATCAATTGTCTTTCACATCGACTCTATTATACTTAAACATCGATTTCCTTTATATTTCAAATGTTTCAAATTGTCTTTGGTGCCCAATGAAAGTTCAAATATTTACATATGTTTAACTTATCATTTCCTAACTGAAGAACTTTTTGCTTGTCTGATAGGATCTCTCTCCTCCTGCAACATAAGAAAAGCATCTCCATTCCATTTCTGACTATCTGTAGGACATACAGACAGAAAGCAAAAAGAGGTATGAGCCATCCAACAAATTAAGGACTTCACAAGTCTAACATCTATCTTGCATTTAATGTCTACAGGTCCACCTCCACACAGAGTCAACATCTTGGACTTGCTTCTAGCAACCTTGGAAGTGCACACCAGCTAGAACATCCTCCTCCACTCCAAGTAGCCAGTAGACAGAAGAAGGAAGCTGTTAGACTCAAAGAAGAAGAAGAAGAAGAAGAAGAGCAATGGCTATCAGTCAAAGCATCTGTTCTAAGCTGCTCCATATAAAGGGAGAAGAAGAATAAGAACAGATGGAAGAAGTGAACAAGAGAGCAAAACCTGAAGATCATTCAAAGAGTGTACATCATGTAAGAAGCTCCAACTCCATACACACTCAAACAAGAAGAGAGGAAGAGCTCGAGCCCATTCAAGCTGAAGCAGTCAATCTTTCACTCTTCTTTCTAATTCTCTCTTTGTTCGTCTTTGTGCATTTGAGAGAGAGAGCTAGGGGTTTAGCCTAAGGAGAGTCTTCTATTGTAAACTCTTTCCTTCTTAGGCTCAGTCTCGAATCAAGCATTTCCTTGTTTATCTTTAGCTTGATCTACGGGTTTCAGGTCCTTGCTTCTATGTTTAGAAGTGTTTCTCTTCTGTTAAGAAGGGAAATCTAGTGGTTTTTCTGGCTGTGGGACTGTACACAGTGTTCCCCTTGGTTAGAAGAGAAGACCTACTGGGGTGTGTACCAGTGAGTTGCTTCTGAGCTCATAAAAGAAGCACCTGGCTGAGGTGAAACAGTGAGCTGCCTTCTTGTCCGGGAAATAGAAGAAAACTTGTAGGGGCTGGGTGTTGTATGTCCTTAAGGGGGACTGTACCATTGGTTAGTGAAATCCCAAGAGTTTGCTTGGGGACTAGACATAGGAATTCCATTTGGAAGGGCCGAACCAGGATAAATATTTTGTGTTTCTTGTATGGTTGCTTTCGTGCCTTTACTTTATTTGCACTCACTTATTTAGTCTAACCAAACATTTTTAGGGGTGATTTTTGTTTCAAATTTCATTTTACCTATTCACCCCCCCCTAGGTTAGTCTAGCTGCCATACCAAGTGGGCCAACAGTTGTGAGCTCTAGTGAGGTGCTCCTGGAATTCTTCTCTACTGGTTCTAGCAGAAGTTAGGTTTCCCCATAGATGTGTTGTGTTCGTTTCTATTTGCTATTGCATTGCCCTCTAGGTTGAGGTGCATCGCTTAGTTGCCCTATGTTCTGGTGTGGTTTCCCAGAACTATTTGTTGTTGTCTTGGTGAGGGTTTCTCCGAAGACTATTCTGTGCTCGTTCTACTATTGTTGTGTTGCCTCAGGGCCTAAGGTATGCTGTTGATTTGGCTGGTGCATTCTGGCGAGTTTTCCTAGAACTGTGCCTTGGTGGTTCTGGTGGAGGTTCTCCCAGGACCAACTTACATTGCTTCTACTTGCTGCAGTGTTCTCTCTCAAGGTTTGTGTTGTTTGGTCGTTTAGGTTGTGTGTTCTGGCGAAGGTTCCTCCCAGGAACGCCCCATGTTGTTTATGGCAGAGGTTCTTCCCAGGAGTGCTCTGTATTCGTTTTGGGCCATCGTTGTGTTGCCCCTATGGTTTGAAGTGTCTGGTTTGGTTGTCTATTCTAGTGAAGGTCTCCTAGGACAACTTTCTACCATTCCTCATGGGGTACCTTCCTAGGGCTGCTTCGCATTGTTTTGGTTGTTCCTTCTCTTCTCTCTGTAGAGATGAGCTGTCATTATTGCCAGTTGGACTGTCTGCGATACAGTCTACTTGGGGATTTTCGGTCAAGGCATTGTGCCTTTGGCCGTGCGTCTAGTTGCTGCATTGGCCAGCTCACCTTGTTGTTCGTTTCCATGTTACTCAGTTGTACTCGTGAGACTTTGTGTCCCCGTGGCCCGGGTGGTTTGCTTCATTTTCTCATGCCTGGCTTGCTCTTGCAGATGGTGGTCTGGTGAGTGCAGTCGGTGTCTAGATGTTTGTGCTTCTCGTGGAAGTTTCAGTCTTGCATTATGGTTTCATCTCTCTCATGTGTGGAAGAGACTTGTTGTGTGTCTCCTTCCTCTTCTTTTCATTGGTTACTCAGGGTAGTGATGCTCCACTGTGGTGTTGTATTTCTAGGGTGTGAATCGTTGCAACCTTCTAGTGGAGTCATCTTCCCTTGAGTTGCTTTTGGGTTGAACTAGCTGCTCCCCTCGTGCTGTCATTTCCTTGTGGCACCGTGGGTCTGTAGACCTGTTCGTGCCTTTTGTCATTGAGATTGTTTCTTTCTGCCTGCCTGGACAATTTGGGGCATTAGGTCCATGTTGGTTTGGTGCGAGGTAGTATCATTTACTTATTGGGTTCCTTGCGTGAGCATTGTTCTGTTGTTCATTAGTTTTTCTTGGTTGGTTTTACTCGTGCAAGTGTTATTCCGGTGTGTGCTCAATTGTGCCTCATCTTGTGCCTTGTAGGATTTTCGTGCCATCATTTTGGTGTTTGGCTTCTCTATTTGGTCACACTGGAGATGGTGCTTCTTGCTTTTACATGCCAGAGAGTTTTTGTGGTCTTTTGCTCCCCATGCGATAGAGTTGGTGCTCCGTGTTTTGTGTGCATTTTTGAGCTGACGTGGTTGTTGCGCTCTCGAAGTTGTCAACTTCCCGTGCGCTTCTGTTGTGGGTCTCTGGTGCAAAGTCTCCTTCGGTGGACCCTGTGTCATCTTGAGCCGTTGGTGCAGTTGCGTGTGTTGCACCTTGATCATTTTTCTTCAATGCTTCATGTTTTTGTGCCTCAAGGGTTGGGGCCAATGTGTCCTGTTGTGCCCTTTCAGGATTAAGGTTCTTTGTGTGTGGCTTTTGGGCAGGTCTCTTGTCAAGAGTCCTTCCTGTTAGCCCATGTTGTTTCGGCCACTGGTGCACCTGTGTTGCACTTTGCTTAGTTTTGGTGCTTGCGGTAACACCTTGTGCTTGTGCTTGAGTGTTTCTATTTTGTGTCGTCTGGAGCCTTGGTGCATTGGATTGTACCTTGGGTGCCTCCTGGTTCTTGTGATAGCACCCTGTGTTGTGTCATGTGCCCTGATCGTGAGCTTCGTGTGTCGTTTCACGAGTTTGCTCAGTGTTGGAGGCGTTGCGCTTTCCGCCTCTGGGACACTTTGTGCTGGCCTGTGCCTTGTGGTTGTACCATTATCACTGTGGGGTGGCTGCTTTGCTTTGTCCAGGTAGCCCTATCGGTGGTACGTCAGGCTTTGGTCGTGGCCTGTGTCTGGGTTTTCCCTTTCACTTTGGGAGTGAGTGTGTTTGATTTTGTTACCCTGCTTCGGACTGGGTCCCTATTAGGTAGACATGTTGTCCTCGACCTCTGCGGTTGTTTCAGTTCTCGTGTGGTTGTGCGCTTTTTTGGTGGTTGGCATGTTAGTACCCACACTGAGCCCTATGTGCATGTGGCGGGTGTGCTTCCAACTCTTCGTTGGTTCTCTGATTATGCGTAGTGTTGGTGAGTCAGGAAGCCGATGGAGGAGTCTCCTATCTGTTCGTCTGGTGACAGTGAGGCCTATGGGCTCACTAGTACTCGACCACATGGTTTGTCGGCATTGTGAGGTGTCCAGTTTCAATTTGACTTCAGATGTCTTTCATGCTTCCGTCGTGATTTTTTGCATTATGAAGTATGTAGTTTCCCAGTTTTGTGCCTCTGTGTGAGTTTGGTGTCCTTGTTGAACCATGAGGAATGTGCGGGTGAGACCTAGTGGTGACAGAGGTTGACATTCTTACTAGTTGAGGTTTCTTTGCATGCGTTTGGTGTCCTTGTTGAACTACAAGGAAGGTCTAGGTGAGACCTAGTGGTGATAGTGGATGCGGTTGTTGCGTGTTGATGTTTCTTCTCGTGTGCTTGGTGTCCTTGTCAGACCACGAGGAAGGTCTAGGTGAGACCTAGTCATGGCAGTGAATGTCATTCTGCGTGTTGAGGATTCTCCATGAGCGTGATGTTGCTTTGGTTCTCGTAACTCATGTGGCTTATCGGTTGGGCTGCTGACCGATGCTAGTTGCGGCTAGTAGCGTGAGGCTGTTCTCCTAAGTGTTGTGCTTAACTCTCAGTCATTTTCTAGGTTGTTGTCGGCAACTGTGTACTCTGTCGAGTTTTGCTGGCAGCAGAGTGGGTTGTTGATCGGTTGTTCCCAACAGTGGAGTCTTTTGGTGGTTTCAGCCATGCGGTTTTCGGCTGGCATTTTTTGCTATTCAGGTCGGTTTTGGCATGAGGAGGTTGTGGTGAGACTTAGTGGACCTTCGCACCCGTGCTTTTTGTGCTCTGTGCACGCTTGGCAGTGCGGTTGTTGCCACGAGGATGTTGTGGTGAGACTTAGTGGCTCTTTATACCCATGCATTCTGTGCTCCGCGCACATTTAGTGGTGCTGTTGTTGCCACGAGGAGGTTGTGGTGAGAATTACTAGCTTCTACGCCCCTACACTCGTGTTGGCTCGCATGTTCCATTTCGTCCCTCAGAATCTCATGGGCTTGTCTGAAATTTTGAGGATGAAATTATTTTAGGGGGGGGGGGGGGTAGAATGTAATATCCAGGCTTCTCGACTTTCCATCTGGCATCTTAGATGACTGGCCACTAACGCATCCGATATGGGCAACATGTTAGTGTTGCGTCGGGGGTGTCCATCGCAACAGTCATCCTTGTCTCGCCCTACTTGTGCGATGAGTTCTTGTAGCACCCGACTTTCTCATCGCATCTTCTTGTCGCGCCTGGTCAATGGGTCATGATAGTGTTCCATGGCTTTGGTCGTTTGGCATCTGTCAGGGTGGTAGGTGTGTCAGTATGACATGTCAGGTTGTCGCAGCGTCCCTATTGGATGCGTTGATGTCGCGGTCAGTTGACCCGTCGCATTAAGGTTCTTAATGTGATGTGGCGGTCTGTCGCGACTTGGGTGACGAAGGCTTAAGGCCTTGGCCAGGGACCCTTTCTCCCCTTTCTTCCTTCCCCTCTATTCTCCTCCCTCTTTGGCGGTGCTCCGCCTCCCACTCTTCCCTTTATGTGTTTCAAGCGAGGAGGAGGGTCGTGTTGGTTTCCCCGGCGTCGTGGAGCTTGTGTGGAGCAAGGAGGAGGTAGCCAATCTGACGTGAAGGGCCCTAATGCGTTCGTTTCTTAGTTTAAGGTAGGGATTAATTGAACCCTTCTTGATCCAGGTGGATTGGGAGCTCCTCATGCTTTCTAGTTAGTCAAGATAGTTTCTCAATGCCTCCCTCCCTCGTGTGGTGTGCCTGTAGCTTGTGGGTGGCCCCGGGATGGAGCATCCCATGGGTTTGCCTCTCTTATGGTGTCGCGACTGTGGTGCCCATCGCGACACCAGAAGAGGCGTCTGCCCAATCGGACGCGATCTTGTCGTGACGCGTTGCCCCATGGCAACAGGTTTGCTGTCACAATGCATTTCCCCAGTCGCGACAATGTTGTTGTCGCGATGCGCCTCCCCATCCAGGCAAGGCTGTTGCGATGCCCTTCCCCATCATGATGGTATCACAATAGCCAAGAGGGACGTGACGGTATCTGTGTTGCCTCGGGTGTTTCTGTGGCCTCGGTTAGGGTTTCTGGGTGTGCCCAAGGGTAGGCTTGCCCTTAGGACCTTCAGGTGGGGAACGCAGTAGGTTACCTCACTGCGTTAATTGACTCCTTTGTAGCCGTGTCCTGGCGGCAGTGCCTGGAGGCTCCTTGATGAACAGTCTATCCCCATGTAATTAAAAGTAATTACATTTCAATTTTGGTGATTAACAAAACCATATTATTGTGATAATTATCAATCCCTTAGTTAAAGGTCACGAACCTATTTTCTACAAGTCTTAAGCACAGGAATTAAGACCAAAGGAAAATAAGCCAAAATAGGTAAGCATCTCTACATTTTATCTACAACATCATATTTGTCTAAGTACACATCGGATTCTTTTATAGATCATAACGATTACAGTAGAACTGTAATGATTTCTTCATAACCGTTTCATAAGTACCTTAACAATTTCTTCATAGATTGAAACTTCTTCTGATTTTAAAAGAAATCGTTCCTACAACGACTTCTTAAAGAGAGCGTAACGATTTGCTTGCATCGACTTCCTTTAGTCATCATAACGACATTGTAACGACTTACTTTCGTAATGATTCCTTTAGCCATCATAACGACTTCCTCTCGTAACGATTTCTTTAGTCATCGTAAGGACTTGCTTTCGTAACGATTCCTTTAGTCATCGTAACGGCTTGCTTTCGTAATGATTCCTTTAGTCATTGTAACGACTTGCTTTCGTAACGATTCCTTTAGTCATCATAACGACTTGCTTTCATAACGATTCCTTTAGTCATCATAACGACTTGCTCTCGTAACGATTCCTTTAGTCATCGTAACGACTTGCTTTCGTAACGATTCCTTTAGTCATTGTAACGACTTGCTTTCGTAATGATTCCTTTAGTCATTGTAACGACTTGCTTTCATAACGATTACTTTAGTCATCGTAATGACTTGCTCTCGTAACGATTCCTTTAGTCATGGTAACGACTTGCTTTCGTAATAATTCCTTTAGTTATCATAACGATTTGCTATCATAACAATTCCTTTAGTTATCATAACGATTTGCTTATCGCAATGATTGCTTTAGATATTATAATGATTTGCCTTGTGCATTGACTTCTAAGTAATCAAAATGATTTCCTTATTGATCACAACGATTCTTTAATATCTCACAACGATTTGCTGTTTGGTTGCATAATGATTTCATAAGTCATAAATGCATCGATTTCATATCAATCAACTTGACTAATGACTTATCTTTTCATCAGGTTGAATAGTCAAAGTCTTCACACATATTCTTCTGACAGCTGTGCATTTAATGAAGACTGAACATATCTCTGCATGCATACAGACGATATCATCCATTATCGTGTCTATTCCATATGCATCTTTTTGAACAACAAAATGACATTACTATTTTGGTGAATATTCACACCAACGTTGACTGACAACAAGAGACAGCCTAGCTGTCTACTGCTTTAGCATTTAATGTATGCAGGTCTCTGACAATATTCGTCATACAACGTTGGACCTTGTAGAAGCCAAAGGACACTTCAGAAGATCCTTTCTCTTTGCATGCACAAATGAATAAAGGACTGTTGACTGGAAGCTTCCAAGTGCCACTCAGTCTAACGTCCACCAAAAGCTAGAGGCAACGGATACTTCAACGTCTAGATTTCAAATTGAAGCTATATATTGAGGAAAGGAGCTCCAGAAGAGAGATACACAGATCGAGAATGATAGTCATACAAAAACACTCTGATCATCAAGTCTTCTGCGAGTTCTCAAGAAAGAGCCAGGCCTCATTCCATTAGATTAGCTCTTCTTTGCTCTCTGCATTGTTTTGTAGATTTTCGAGAGAGCTAGTCTGGATCTGAGAGGAGCTTAGTTTGTGCTTCAGATCTTGGCTTGTCAAAGCTTGATCTAGGGGCTTAATCTCCTGGTTACTTGTTTTTACGCTTGTGCCCTTCGTGTGTAAAGGAAGACCTGGTGGTATCCAGGGTGTGTGTGTGCCCTTCTGGTGTGAAGGAAGACTTGGTGGGGTATCCAGGGTGTTGTTCCTCTTGGGGCTGTGAAGAGAAGACCAGCTGAGCTGGGTGTTGTAGTGTCCATAGGGGGACTGTACCCTAGTTAGTGAAATCCTGAGTTGTTGCCCAGGGACTGGACGTAGGACTCCTGTGGAGAGGAGGTCCGAACCAGGATACATCTTGTGTTGTATGATTGCTTCTTTGTGTGATTGTTGTTTATCCTAACAATAACTAACATCCATCAAAGTGTGTCTTTGTGTGTGAACATTTTTAGTGAACAGGTATTAATTGTTAAATTTTAAAGACCCATTCACCCCCCTCTGGGCTACCTAGCTGGGCAACAAGTGGTATCAAAGCGAGTCTCTTCGAAAAAGAAGAAGATCCAACGATCTGAAGAGTAAAGATCGATGGCAGCCCAAGGTCACAATGAAGGTCAGTTTGTCAACCGACCACCATTGTTCGATGGAGAAGACTATGATTACTGGAAAACAAGAATGGAGTATTTTCTACAAGGTAATGACTACCAGAACTGGTCCATAGTAGAAGAAGGCGATCTCCTAGTCACCAATGAAAAGGCTCAGTGGACAGATGATGACAGGAAGAAGATTTCTTTAAACTGTCAGGCTAAAAGCATTCTGTGCTGTGCTCTCAGCAAGAAAGAATTCAATAGAGTATCAGCCTGCAAATCCACAATGGAGATGTGGGAAAAATTGAGAATCACTTATGAAGGCACGGACAAGGTTAAGGAAATCAGAATAGATATTCTGGTAACTCAATATGAGAGGTTCCAGATGCAGCCAGGAGAGTCCATAGCTCAAATGTTCAGTAGATTCACAGACATTACAAATGGATTAGCAGGACTTGGGAAGCCCTATGAGATTGGAGATATGGTCAGAAAAATCCTTAGATCTCTTCCATCTACATGGACTGCCAATGTAACAGCCATTGAGGAAGCTAATGATCTAAAGAGGATGTCTTTGGAAAAGCTCATTGGGTCCCTTATGGCCCACGAGATAAATATGGAGAGACTAGGAGAGTCCTTAAGCAGAAAGAAACATTCAAATGCTCTTAAAGCAGAAGAAGACAGATCAGATGAGTCATCAGCCGAAGATGAAAGTTCAAATGATTGCGAAGATGAAGAAGCCATGCTATCAAGAAGACTGCAGTGCATTCTAGCCAAGAAGAAGAAGTTCCAATTTGGTAGAAGACACTTCAAGAAAAATAAGGACTTCAAGAAACTAGATGGAAAGGATAAGAAAAAGGGCGAGCCCATATGCTACGAGTGCAAAAAGTGAGGACATATCAAAGCAGAATGTCCAAAGCTCAAGAAGCCTGAATTCAGAAAGAGAGAAAGCTCCAAGAAATTCAGGAGGCATAAGAAAAAGGCTATAGCAGTAGCATAGAGCAACAACAGCGACTAGGATAGTGAGTCAAGCTCAAATAGTGAAGAAGAGAAGCCAACTTGGCTTTTATGGCAAACACTGAAGAGAAGGTAACTTCTGATTCATCTTTTGATTCTTGCAATGATTCTAATTCTGATAATCTTGAAGAAGCTTTCAACGAATTATACTGTAAATATAAGGAAGTAACAAGACTGTTAAAAGTTAGTAAGAAAAATATTGCATGTTTAGAAAACACTAATTCAAGTCTAAAAATAGAAAACGAAGAACTTAAAAGAAGAAATGAACTATTATGTGAAGATCTAAAAAATAAAAATAAACAAATAATCAGATTAGAAAAACAGGAGAGTTCAGATGAACTGAGAAAAGAAATTAAAACTTCAAATGAAGAAAATGACAAACTGTCAAGCACATTAGAGAAATTTACAAATGGTAAGAACTCCTTAATATTAAAAGGTGCTAGACGTTCAGGAAAGAAGAAACATGGTTTAGGATATACACCACCAGAAAATGAGGAAACAATAATTCAACCTAAAATATATCCAACTCCGATGTTTACACCTGAACAAAATACAGCATACAAAGCCAATTTCAAATATATTGAAAGAGTAATAAAAATGTCCTGTTGTAGCCATTGCAATAGGTTAGGACATATAAAAATAACATGTCCAACTAGACATAAGAAATGGATAATTAAAAGGGAAACGGTGGACACTAACCAACAAGGACCCAAAAGAACTTAGGTACCTAAAACATGATGTCTCCCTTTCAGGGAAGCCTTCGAGCATCAAAGTGGTACCTGGACAACGGGTGCTCAAGGAACATGTCAAGGAACAGGAAGCTGTTCACTCATCTCCATGCTGAAGAAGGAACAGTCACCTATGGAGATAATGGAAAAGGAACAGTGATAGGTAGTGGTTCTGTGAGCAACAAAGGGAAAACATTTATTGAAGATGTACTGTGTGTCAAAGGGCTAAAGCACAACCTCATAAGTATAAGCCAGCTTTGTGACAAAGGTCATCAGATCAAGTTCCAAGAGTACAAGTGCAGTATCCTAAAGTATGGAGCAATAATCTTCGAAGCTAACAGAGAAAAGAACCTGTATGTGCTCTATCTTGAAGAACTCAAGGATCAAGACGTTTGCTTAGCGGCCAGCAAAGAGCAGTCAACTGAGCTGTGGCACAGAAGATGGGGCCACTGCAGTTTGGATGGCATGAATAAGTTCATAAGAGAAGTCTTGTGGAAGGTCTGCCAAAGGTCAGCATAAATTGGATGACATCTATAGACCATGTGCAAAAGGGAAGCACACAAGAGTTCCTTCAAGTCAAAGATTGTGGTAACCACCTCTAAACCTTTAGAACTCCTTCACATGGATTTATTCGGGCCAATGAGGACCACTAGTCTTGGAGGAAAGAATTTTTGATTTGTTATTGTGGATGATTATTCCAAATTCACATGGTTTCCTTCTTGGAGCATAAAGATGATACCTTTGATAGTTTTGTAAGCTTCAGCAGAAGAGTACAGAAAGACAAGAAGTTTTGCATTATTAGAATCCGGTCAGATCATGGAGGAGAGTTTCAAAATGAAAATTTTGCAAAATTCTGTGATGACTAAGAGATTGAGCATAACTTCTCAGCACCAAGGACACCACAGCAAAATGGAGTTGCTGAGAGAAGAATAGAACCTTATTGGATATGGCAAGAACAATGCTGTCAAAATATGATTTACCAAGGTATTTCTAGGCTAAAGTAGTGAACACAGCAAGCTATATCATAATAGAGTAATGATCAGACCCATCTTGAAGAAGACTGCATATGAGTGTTCAAGGGAAAGAAGCCAAAGATCAATCACTTCAGAACCTTTGGATGTCCATGCTTCATTCACAACAACGGCAAAAGAGACATTAGTAAGTTGGATGCCAAATCAGATGAAGGCATCTTCATGGGGTATGCTACTAAACCTAAAGGTTATAGAGTGTTTAATAAACACACCTTATTGATTGAACAGTCTGTACATATTATTTTTGATGAAACTAACCCTTCCTTGAGAAAGGAAGCAGAGAGCGACATTGATGATGCAGATGACTTATCTAAGAAATTAAACAACACATCAATTGAGGACAAGGAAGATCCACCTCTGGAAGACTTGTAGCAAACAAATATTGAACATGATAATCTTCTAAAGGAGTGGAGATACAAGAAAGATCACCCACCTGAAAATATTATTGGTGATCCATCTGTAGGGGTAAGAACAAGAGACAATGTAATCCCTTGTGATTACCTAGCATTTGTTTCTCAAATAGAGCCTAGGACAGTCAATGAAGCTCTTACTGACGAGTCTTGGATTCTAGCCATGCAAGATGAACTGAATCAATTCAAGAGAAACCATGTATGGTCACTTGTTCCTAGACCATCAGGTTATCCAATTATTGGCACCAAATGGGTGTTCAGAAATAAATGGATGAAGCTGGTGTGATCTTAAGAAACAAGGCCAGATTGGTAGCCCAAGGCTATTCCAAGAGGAAGACATAAATTTCGATGAAACCTATGCACCTGTAGCTAGACTTGAGGCTATTAGGATTTTACTTGCATATGCATCTTCTCTAGATTTGAAATTATTTCAAATGGATGTCAAATCTGTATTTTTAAATGGTTTCATTAAAGAAGAAGTTTATGTAGAACAACTCCGGGTTTTGATGATTCAAAATTTCCAAATCATGTTTTTAAACTTCATAAGGCATTATATGGTTTAAAGCAAGCACCTAGAGCCTGGTATGAAAGGCTTAGTTCTTTTTTATTAGATAATGGTTTCACTAGAGGACAAGTCGATAGCACTTTATTTATAAAGTCAAAGGTCAAGCACATACTACTTGTACAAATTTATGTAGATGACATAATTTTTGGATCTACTGATGAATCTCTTTGCAAGTACTTTGAGAAGCTTATGAAGGGAGAATTTACATAGCATGATGGGGGAGCTGAACTACTTCCTTGGATTACAAATCATGCAAGGAGGAGATGGCACCCACATCTGTCAAGGCAAATACACTAAGGAGCTCTTGAAGAAGTTTGGATCAAAAATTCCAAGCCACTGTCAACACCAATGAGCACTTCAACAAGAATGGACAGTGAAAAAGATGGTAAGAAAGTAGATCAAAAGATCTATGGAGGTATGATAGGTTCTCTACTTTACTTAACTGCCAGCAGACCTGATATATTATTTAGTGTATGCATGTGTACTAGATATCAAGCAGACCCTAGAGAATCTGTAACACCCCGGCCCCTTGGGCCCTTGGCCCCGTCCTCTGGGTCGCGGCAGGGCGACTGTCGCGACGTGGTTTTGATCGTGTTGGAGTCTGGTTCTGCTTGGGATTGCGACAGGGGGTATGTCGCCTTCTTGAAGGCGACACACCCACTGTCACCTCCTGGTTTGGTGGATGGTGACATGGGGTATGTCGCCTTCTTGAAGGCGACATGGCCTATGTCGCCTTCTCATCGCGTCGCCCCAGACGCAGTCTGACAGACGTGACAGGCGTCCTTTGTGTCAGTACGGCTCTGGCGGTGTCGGGTGAACGCGACAAGATGGCTGTCGCCTTCACTTTTTCGAATTTCGAGATTTGACCGTTGTCAGTGGAATTGCGACAGGGGGTATGTCGCCTTCTTGAAGGTGACACACCCACTGTCGCCTTCTCGTTCCTATGGCGACAGGGTGGTATGTCGCCTTCACAGGATCCGGGCTTAAAGCCCGGGCGCCCTTCCCCCTTCCCCCTCTCTCGCGCCTCACCTTTCCCCCTCTCTTTCTCTCGCCCTCTCGGTGCTTCCGGCGGTTTTGGGGTGCCTCCCCCGCGTTGAGGAGGCCGTGCTGAGGAGGGTGTCTCTCCGTCCGTGCAGGGGTCGCGTTCGTGTCGTGCGGTGCGAGGAGGAGACGTTTCAACCTACGAGAAGGCCCAAAGGGTGCGTCTTCGCGTGGAGGTAGGGACGCCCGATCTTCTCGCCTTAAGCATGCTCCCCTTCCCCTTCGTGACGTAGTTTTCTTATGGTTCGGGGTTGGGAGTGTGAGAACTCCATGCTCGTGTGAGTGAGGTTCCTCCGAGCGTAGAATCCATGTTCTTGGGGTATTCGAGGGTGGTTTGTATGTTTAATGGCTTTCTAGCATGATAAGCATGCTCCCCTACCCCGTGTGTAGTGTTTTCCCTGTTCGGGGAGGTTCCCGGAGAAGAATCTCTGGAACCCCCGACTGGCTTGAAGGCGACACACCCTGTGTCGCCACCTGTCTAGTAAGGCGACACACCTTGTGTCGCCTTCTGACGGGTAAAGCGACAGGGCATATGTCGCCTCTTGAAGGCGACAGGGCCAATGTCGCCTTCTCATCCCAGAGACAGGTTGTGCTTCCGCCGCTTCCGTTTTCGCTTTACTGTACCGGTGGCACCTGTGCTAGTTCCCTAGTACGGTCTCACACTAGTCGTTCGCCAGGTGCGCGGCACTTGAGGGCTTGTCCCGTGCGAGAGGTTGTTACCGTTACCTGGGACCGCCATCCTTGGGAGCCTGTTGAGGGAGTACTCCGGGCTACGAGTGTGCTTGAGTTGGCAGCCACCTAGGCGGACTCTGGAGCTGAGGGGAAAACGGTGGTTAGGACAGTGGCGTGTGAGTCGCTTGCAGAGCTCTCGTGGTTGGTCTGGGACGCCGAGGACAGTTTGGAGTTCTACCCGGCGCAGGCCAGCCAGTCCTTCTTCTCACTGCCTCGCTCCTCACGGCCCCGGAAACGTTTGGAGAGGTCAGGCGTGGGACGTAGTCGGCCAGACTACGGCGGTTACTGTTGTTGTGCTTGTGTCCTACCTTGCTCTGACGAGATGCGAGGGCCAGGACCTAGGTCGAGGATAAGACGTCGGTGGACGCGCCTGACAGTTTGACTAGTTGTGGTGCTTTCCGTAGCTAGTGTTCTCTGTCCAGGCGGAGTCCCCTTCGTCTGTGTTTACTAGTCGTATGGTGGTCACGACGAGCAGTCGTACGGAGTTTCCGATCGAGAGTACTTTCCGTACCGTGTTAGCTTTAGCTTCGCTTCCGCACTTCCTTTTGTAGGTAGATATGTATAAACTGTCGTCTTTCCTTATTAATAGTTGTATATGTTCCTCTGCTGTTTAGAGCCAGTAGGAGATTGGTAGTCCCTACTGAGCTTCTGTTGAGAAGCTCTTCCCTCTGTTTTCCAGGTGAGTCTTCCCAGCAACGGCAGGGGGCGCGTCGGGCGGAGGAGACGGGGCGGTAGTCTTGGTCCACGTAGCTAGCAGTGGTTCCCCCTCTCAGTGTACGTCACCCTCGGGGTATGCCCCTAAGGGACATGTCTCTCCCCTTTCCTTACTTGTACTAGTGTGCGTGCGTTGGGACTGTACTTAGAGCGGTACGCAGCGGTCTCGTTGTACTTTCCTGTTTCCGCTTGTACGCTTCTAGCTCAGCAGTTGACGTTTACTTCCATTACATATCCTGTCAGACGCGTGTTATAGCCCTTCCGGGTCCCCCGGATCCGTGGGCGGCGATCGCGAAAATCGGGTCCTAGGCGTGGGCTGAGGGTCGGGTTCTCAGGGTCGTTACAGTTGGTATCAGAGCTTGGTCTGACAGGACTTGTAGTGGATCTAAACTGCAACAGTAAGTCCCAACAATAGTACAAGTACACTGCTAGCCGCCCGAGAGGTATTTATAACCTTTGTCAGTTGTGTTGCCGTGTAGGTCATGGCTCCGCGTAGGCGCAGTCAGGCTAGGCAGCTGGTTGAGCAGCAGGATGAGTCCGACATGCCCGCTCAGGGGCAGGTTCAGGAGGAAGTGTCCGTGGAGGAGTCAGTGGCACAGCCTCAAGGTGCACAGGCAGCAGCAGCAGAGGCAGCGGTAGCAGGTGGGCAGCAGCAGCAGGAGTACCACCCTCAGCCTCAGCAGTATGCAGACTGGTTTCCCATGGCCGAGCAGTTCTTCAGAGCTATGTACCAGGGAGCGTGGCAGCCCGGGCAGGCAGCAGCAGGTGGTCAGTTTCCAGTACCTCCCCCAGCCGTACCAGAGCAGCAGGAGGTGGAGCCAGAGGTGGAACAGCCAGTCTGCCAGCAGCGGTCGGGTATTGGGAGTACCCGGTCCGGTCAGTAGAGGGCAGCGGTGTCGGAGGCAAGGACTGCTCTCCTTGAGAGGTTCCTGCGTCTTCGCTCACCGATGTTCCACGATGAGTATGATCCAGATAAGGCAGAGAGCTAGACCCATGAGTTGGAGCGCATCTTCGAGACTATGGATTGCGCTGAGGAGGATCAGGTTCGTTTGGCAGTATACCAGCTCAAGGGAGCAGCCCATGAGTGGTGGAGAGTTCAGAGGCAGACTCACTTCCAGGGGCAGCGGTTGGACCAGATCACTTGGCAGCGGTTTTTGAGGTCTTCCACGGCGAGTACTTCCCCGACTACGCTCGACGTGAGAGGCGAGACCAGTTCCACGAGTTGGTGCAGGGCGACCTCACAGTTTCTCAGTACCACCAGAGGTTGTCCGGTTGTTGAGGCATGTGCCTCATGTAGCAGGTAGTGACCAGGCTTGTGCAGAGAGGTTTATAGCAGGGCTGAGACCAGACCTGAGGTGGGGTGTGACGGCACACATGTGTACCACCTTGGGAGAGGCCGTGGCGAAGGCCACCGCCTTGGATAGGGAGGCTTGGCAGCCTCAGCAGCAGTAGCAGCAGCAGCAGGGAGGAGCCTCTTCCAGGTCCTCGCCGTACCAGCGTCCAGCAGGCAGCCGCGGTAGTGCGACTTCCTCTTCCTCAGGCTCGGGCAGTTCCGGTAGCTCTGGAATTCGCTCGCAGTTCAGGAAGTTGTCTACTTGCGGGGGTGGACGGAGCCTTCAGCAGAGGCGTCAGTCCAGGTTTGCAGAGTAGTCAGCACAGTAGGGTGCTGAGCAGGGCAGTCAGGAGCCAGTGTGCTACACTTGTGGCTTGCCAGGCCACTTTAGGAGGGATTGCCCTAGGGGGCAAGCTCCGCAGAAGTAGCAGCCAGTACAGTACGCGCAGCAGCCACCTCAGTACCAGTACCCTCCCCAACAGTAGGCACCGCGTCAGCAGCAGAGAGGGCAGTACCAGCAGCAGGTCCAGCAGTTCCCGCAGCCGCAGCAATACCAGCTGTACCAGCCAACAGCAGTTTCCTCAGCAGCAGTCACCGCAGCAGCAGCAGCCAGCAGGCGCCGCAGCGTGGACGTGGTGTGGTCGCGTGATGGCGCTCACCCGGGAGCAGGCAGAGGCATCGAACCTGGTGATAGGTACCCTACCTATCCTTGGCAGAGCTGCTCGTGTTTTTTGTGATCCCGTGCTTCCTTGTGTTTTATTTCCGAAAAGTTTTTCGAGTCCCTTGCTTGTCACGCACCCGAGAGGCAGTGTGACGTGATGGTCGATCTCCCATCTGGTGACTATATGCGTTCCTTTGGTTACCTGGAGGGTGTGACAGTCGAGGTTGAGGGCCACCAGTTGCCGGCCAGGTTGTACGCGCTGCAGCTTTGTGACTTCGACGTCATCCTGGGCATGGACTAGTTGGAGGCTCACTCAGCCGTGGTTAATTGTCAGAGGAAGACCGTTCGGTTCGAGATGCCTGGAGCGCCTGTTCTCTGCTTTCGAGGTATCCGGTCTACCCGTCGGCCGTTCATTTCTTTCTGTAAGGCTCGTCGTTTGATTCGTGATGGTTGCGTTGCTTACCTTGCTTCGGTTTGTTCCTTGGAGCCTAGCGGGTCTTCAGTTTTTGATGTGCCAGTCGTTTCTGAGTTTTCTGACGTGTTTCCGGAGGATCTACCTGGGTTGCCGCCTGAGCGAGAGGTAGAGTTCTCCATCGAGCTTTTGCCTGGTACGATGCCCTTGTCCAAGGCACCTTACCGGATGGCCCCGGCGGAGCTACGTGAGTTGAAGCGCCAGCTGCAAGAGTTGCTTGAGTTGGGCTTCATTCGTCCAAGCCGTTCGCCGTGGGGTGCGCCTGTTTTGTTCGTGAGGAAGAAGGATGGTAGTCTTCGTTTGTGTATCGATTATCGGCAGTTGAACCAGGTCACTGTGAAGAACAGGTACCCGTTGCTGAGAATTGATGATTTATTTGATCAGTTGCAATCGGCCCGAGTTTTCTCGAAGATCGACTTGAGATCCGGCTACTACCAGCTGCGGATCAGAGAGTCAGATGTTGGTTTGACGGCTTTCCGTTTCAGGTACGGTCACTTTGAGTTCGTCGTGATGCCGTTTCGGCTGACGAACGCACCTGCAGCATTCATGGATCTGATGCATAGGGTGTTCAGTGAGTACCTAGACTGCTTTGTTGTTGTTTTTGTTGATGATATTTTGGTCTACTCGTCTTCTGAAGAGGAGCACGAGGAGCACCTAAGGATTGTGCTAGAGACCCTGCGGAGTCACCGTCTTTACGCCAAGTTCGACAAGTGCGAATTTTGGCTGAGCGAGGTGCACTTCCTCGGGCACGTGATCTCGGGTTCTGGTGTGGCAGTGGATCCGGCCAAGGTTGAGGCAGTGTTGTCGTGGGAGCAGCCCACATCAGTTGCAGAGGTCCGCAGTTTTCTGGTCTGGCAGGTTACTACCGGAGGTTCATTCAGGATTTCGCCAAGATTGCAGCACCGTTGACTCGGTTGACGAGGCAGGACACCAGGTTTGTTTGGTCAGAGGACTGTGAGCAGAGTTTCTTGGAGCTGAAGACGAGGTTGACTTCGGCGCCAGTGTTGGTCTTGCCATCGGGCACCGGTGGGTTCGTGGTTTACACTGATGCGTCGAGGACAGGTTTGGGTGCCGTGCTGATGCAGCATGGTGGGGTCGTTGCCTATGCTTCTCGGCAGCTCAAGAAGCATGAGGAGAACTATCCCACCCACGACTTGGGCTGGCAGTAGTTTGTACGCTCTCAAGTTGTGGAGGCACTACCTGTATGGCGAGGCTTTTCAGATCTTCACCGATCACCAGAGTTTGCAGTACATCTTCACCCAGAGGGATTTGAACTTGAGGCAGCACCGATGGATGGAGTATTTGAAGGACTATGACCTAACCCTTTCCTATCATCCAGGAAAGGCTAACGTTGTAGCCGATGCTTTGAGTAGGCGTGTGCGCTTGAGTTCGCTGATGGTCAGAGAGTGGAGGTTGTTTGAGGAGCTGTCCCAGGGAGTGTTTGTTCCGTCAAGGACCAGAGACCGTGCAGTGGCTTCCAGTTTGTCAGTTCGGCCATCACTGTTCAGGCAGGTGTTGCAGGCGCAGCGAGCAGATGCAGAGTTAGCAGACATTTTGCGGATGCCGGACGTTGAGCTCAGCGAAGACAGCGAGGTCAGATTCAGGGCCGCTTGTACGTTCCAGAGGAGGTTCGTGAGGCAGTGTTGTCAGAGGCTCACAGGTCGAGGTATGTCGTTCATCCGGCTCCACCAAGATGTACCATTGTTTGAGGAGGTTCTTCTGGTGGCCAGGGATGAAGAGGGGCGTGGCGGGTTCGTCGCTCGGTGCCTTACCTGTCAACAGGTGAAGGCTGAGCACCAGCGTCCTGGTGGTGAGTTGCAGCCGTTGCCCATTCCTGTGTGGAAGTGGGACGACATCACCATGGACTTCGTGGTTGGCTTTGCCCCGTACCCGCAGAGGCATGATGGTATTTGGGTGATCGTGGATCGTTTGACCAAGGCAGCGCACTTCCTTCCGATCAGATGTCGTGGTCAGTGGACAGGTTAGCCAGGCTGTACGTGGACAGAGTTGTTTCGTTGCACGGGATCCCAGTTTCATCGTTTCAGACAGAGATCCGTTTCACGTCAGGTTTTGGCGCAGTCTTCAGAGAGCACTGGGTACAGAGTTGAGGTTCAGCACACGTACCACCCTCAGACAGACGGTCAGTCAGAGCGGACCATTCGGACACTGGAGGATATGCTGAGAGCGTGCTGTTTAGACTGGAGCGGCACTTGGGAGTCTCACCTTCCGATGGTAGAGTTCGCGTATAACAACAGTTATCACTCGAGCATCGGGATGGCGCCATACGAGGCTTTGTATGGTCGCCCGTGCAGGACTCCGCTTCACTGGTTCGAGGTTGGTGAGAGGCAGCTGTTGGGGCCAGAGTTAGTGTAGCAGTGTGCAGAGACAGTCAGTTTGGTCAGACAGAGGCTTCGGGCAGCACAGAGCAAGCAGAAGAGTTATGCGGATGTTCGCAAGAGACCGCTAGATTTCAGCGTCGGTGACCTGGTCTTCCTGCGGGTCTCGCCGACCAAAGGGGTCATGAGGTTTGGTAGGAAGGGAAAGCTCAGTCCCAGATATATTGGGCCTTCCCCATTTCTAGAGGGTCGGCGAGGTGGCTTACAGCTGAGTCTTCCGGCAGAGCTAGCAGGTGTGCACAGCGTTTTCCACGTTTCACAGCTCAGGAGGTATGTCGCAGATCCTTCGCACGTGTTGGACTACTCGCAACTAGAGGTAGCGCCAGACTTGTTAGTGCCAGAGTACCCAGTTAGAGTGATCGACCGCAGAGTTCAGCAGTTGCGCAGGAAGCAGATTCCGCTGGTTAAGGTCGTTTGGCAGAACCGCGTCGGTGGCGAGGCCACCTGGGAGCGCGAGGATGAGATGCTGGAGCAATTTCCTTATTTGTTTGATTGATCGGTATGTGGTGATCTCTCCATTTGTCGTCTTCTGGGCTGAGACCGAGTTGTTTTCATTTCGAGGACGAAATGTCTTAAGGAGGGAGGGTTGTAACACCCCGGCCCCCCTTGGGCCCTTGGCCCCGTCCTCTGGGTCGCGGCAGGGCGACTGTCGCGACGTGTTTTGATCGTGTTGGAGTTTGGTTCTGCTTGGGATTGCGACAGGGGTTGTCGACTTCTTGAAGGCGACACACCCACTGTCGCCTCTTGGTTTTGGTGGATGGTGACATGTGGTATGTCCTTTCTTGAAGGCGACATGGCCTATGTCGCCTTCCCATCGCGTCGCCCCAAATGCAGTCTGACAGACGTGACAGGCGTCCTTTGTGTCAGTACGGCTCTGGCGGTGTCGGGTGAACCCGACAAGATGGCTGTCGCCTTCACTTTTTCGAATTTCGAGATTTGACCGTTGTCAGTGGAATTGCGACAGGGGGTATGTCGCCTTCTTGAAGGCGACACACCCACTGTCGCCTTCTCGTTCCTGTGGCGACAGGGTGGTATGTCGCCTTCACAGGATCCGGGCTTAAAGCCCGGGCGCCCGAGCCCTTCCCCCTCTCTCGCGCCTCTCCTTTCCCCCTCTCTTTCTCTCGCCCTCTCGGAGCTTCCGGCGGTTTTGGGGTGCCTCCCCCGCGTTGAGGCGCCGTGCTGAGGAGGGTGTCGCTCCGTCCGTGCAGGGGTCGCGTTCGTGCCGTGCGGTTGAGGAGGAGACGTTTCAACCTACGAGAAGGCCCCAACGGGTGCGTTCTTCGCGTGGAGGTAGGGACGCCCGATCTTCTCGCCCTAAGCATGCTCCCCTTCCCCTTCGTGACGTAGTTTTCTTGTGGTTCGGGGTTGGGAGTGTGAGAACTCCATGCTTGTGTGAGTGAGGTTTCCTCCAAGCGTAGAATCCATGTTCTTGGGGTATTCGAGGGTGGTTTGTATGTTTAATGGCTTTCTAGCATGATAAGCATGCTCCCCTCCCCCGTGTGTAGTGTTTTCCCCGTTTCGGGGAGGTTCCCGGAAGAAGAATCTCCGGAACCCCCGACTGGCTTGAAGGCGACACACCCTGTGTCGCCACCTGTCTGTAGGCGACACACCCTGTGTCGCCTTCTGACTGGTAAAGCGACAGGGCATATGTCGCCTTCTTGAAGGCGACAGGGCCTATGTCGCCTTCTCATCCCAGAGACAGGTTGTGCTTCCGCCGCTTCCGTTTTCGCTTTACTGTACCCGTGGCACCTGTGCTAGTTCCCTAGTACGGTCTCACACTAGTCGTTCGCCCGGTGCGCGGCACTTGAGGGCTTGTCCCGTGCGAGAGGTTGTTACCGTTACCTGGGACCCCCGTCCTCGGGAGCCTGTTGAGGGAGTACTCCGGGCTACGAGTGTGCTCGAGTTGGCAGCCACCTAGGCGGACTCTGGAGCTGAGGGGAAAACGGTGGTTAGGACAGTGGCGTGTGAGTCGCTTGCAGAGCTCTCGTGGTTGTCTGGGACGCCGAGGACAGTTTGGAGTTCTACCCGGCGCAGGCCAGCCAGTCCTTCTTCTCACTGCCTCGCTCCTCACGGCCCCGGAACCGTTTGGAGAGGTCAGGCGTGGGACCGTAGTCCGGCCAGACTACGGCGGTTACTGTTGTTGTGCTTGTGTCCTACCTCGCTCTGACGAGATGCGAGGGCCAGGACCTAGGTCGAGGATAAGACGTCGGTGGACGCGCCTGACCGTTTGACTAGTGGTGGTGCTTTCCGTAGCTAGTGTTCTCTGTCCAGGCGGAGTCCCCTCCGTCTGTGTTTACTAGCCGTGTGGTGGTCACGACGAGCAGTCGTACGGAGTTTCCGACCGAGAGTACTTTCCGTACCGTGTTAGCTTTAGCTTCGCTTCCGCACTTCCTTTTGTAGGTAGATATATGTATAAACTGTCGTCTTTCCTTTATTAATAGTTGTATATGTTCCTCTGCTGTTTAGAGCCAGTAGGAGATTGGTAGTCCCTACTGAGCTTCTGTTGCGAAGCTCATCCCTCTGTTTTCCAGGTGAGTCTTCCCAGCAGCGGCAGGGCGCGCGTCGGGCGGAGGAGACGGGGCGGTAGTCTTGGTCCCCGTAGCTAGCAGTGGTTCCCCCTCTCACTGTACGTCACCCTCGGGGTATGCCCCTAAGGGACTTGTCTCTCCCCTTTCCTTACTTGTACTAGTGTGCGTGCGTTGGGACTGTACTTAGAGCGGTACGCAGCGGTCTCGCTTTACTTTCCTATTTCCACTTGTACGCTTCTAGCTCAGCAGTTGACGTTTACTTCCGTTACATATCTTGTCAGACGCGTGTTATAGCCCTTCCGGGTCCCCCGGATCCGTGGGAGGCGATCGCGAAAATCGGGTCCTCGGCGTGGGCCGAGGGTCGGGTTCTCGGGTCGTTACAAAATCTCATTTAATTAGTGTTAAAAGAACTTTCAGATATTTATCTAGAACTCAGGATCTAGGTATCTGGTATCCAAAATCATGTGAAGTAAATTTAGTAGGGTACTCTGATGCTGACTATGCTGGATGCAAACTAGATAGAAAAAGTACCAGTGGCTGTTGTCAATTTATTGCAGGATGCTTGATATCCTGGTCCTCCAAGAAGCAGAAATCAGTAGCACTCTCAATAGCTGAAGCTGAGTATGTGGCTGCTGGAAGTTGTTGTACACAACTCCTATGGATAAAGCAACAACTTTAGGACTACAGAATGTACATCAAGTCAATTCCACTATTATGTGACAACACAAGTGCCATAAACTTAACCAAAAATCCAGTGCAGCATTCAAGGACCAAAGACATTGAGGATAGATATCATTTTATTCGTGATCATGTAGCTAATGGTAATATTGAAATATCTTTTATTGATACAAATAATCAGTTGGCAGATATCTTCACAAAAGCCTTACATGAAGAGAGGTTCACTTCTCTTAGAAGGGAATTAGGCATGTGTAAATTGTGATAGATTTATCTGTTAAATACTGAAATATTAAATTTCGGAGCCCAATTAATTATTCTCCTTGAAGTGAGCAAAAATTATCTCAATTACTTCTCATTTATCCTTCTTGCGTAAATTCTCCTGTCGGTTCGTTTTGTGTAATTCTTTATTTCTTTCAAACTGGAGTTTGTCATTTTCTGCCATAAAGGTGCACCTCTTCAAAAAGGGCAATTTATCCTCTATTTCATAAATCTCGTAATCTGTATGAGAACGATTCGTCTCCCCTCTTTATCTCTTTCATTCTCTTGCCTGAGGCGATAACCCTTCGCCCCCGGCATCGACTTCCACCAGATTTGAAGCCTTCAACCTATCCCTCCAGAAATTTCTTGAGGGTTTCTCCTTCAACCACCCTTCCAGACCTCCAGAACCTCTTCTTGCTTGATTCCATGGCCTCTTCAACTGTTTCCGGCAGTGTTGGGGGTTACGGAGCTGCATTCCTCACCGCAGAAGAGCAAGCCAGGTTCGCTTCAGTCAAGGCAAAGCTTTGCGGGCACAAGGCAGTGGATTTAGTAGACTTGGAGAAGAACAGAATGGGCAGTTTGGTTGAAGCTCTACAGAGGCTGAAATGGACGAAGATTGCAACCCTTTCTGATGTAAGTTATCCAGATCTTGTCAAGGCTTTCTATGTCTATCTGAAGATAGAAGAGGATGGGACCCTGACTTCTATGGTCAAGGGAACCCAAATCAGAATCACCAGGGAATTGTTAACATCTCTGTTTGAAGTTTCTACTTCCGGTCGCAGTGGAGTCCACACTGTGGACACTCATGTCAAGGGTTTGGGAATAATAGGCCCTGTGTATAGGCTGAAGGATGGAAAGCTGGATATTAACCAGCTCAGTGCCTTTAACAGGCTTTTGCACTTCATAATCTGTCAAATCATCGTGCCAAGGAGTGCAACTTTTTCTTCATGCACCAAGGCGGATTCAGACCTGATGTTCTCGGCTATCCAGAATCAGGAGATTAACACTGCAGAGTTGATAATTGAGAGAATGAGCTTTGCAAGATCCCAAGTGTGGGATATTAAGAACAAATTGAATATCTCCCTACCTTATGCCCATCTCCTGACTAGAATCTTTCATCATTTTGGGATAAGTGTAGTGGGTGATGTATCTGAAAATATGGGCCAAGCTATTAGGTCCAGAAATTTGAGAAAAAGTGGTTTTTCTGTGGTCAATGGTGTATGGTCTAAAATCGGGGCTGTTGAGGGTGAAGCTATCCTTGGTAAAACCCAAGAAGACCATGAACCTGTGGCAGAATCAGCAGCAGTAGAGGTAGTTCAAGCGCTACCAGCAGCTCCAGCAGTTGAGGAACCAGCAGTAGCAGCTGCACCAGCACCAGAAGCAGCAGTTGTTGATGAATCCAGTATAAGGATTGAGGACATTCCTCCTAAAGACATTGAGCCCATTGGGCAATTCTCAGAGGTTCCTCTTCCATCTTCCCAAGTAGGCAGTCTACTTAGGGATGCACTGGACTCCATCTCTCTGGGGGAGCGGAGCCAGTTGCACATGAGCCAAGTATAGCAAAATCTGTGGTAGAGGTCCACACAGAAGATGTAGTTATGGAAGAAGCTCCAAGCCAGCAGGAGCAAGTCCAAGTTCAAGAGGATGTTGTAATGGAAGATGCTCCCATTGAGGGGGAGCAGTCAGTGACAGAGGAGTTCCAGGGAGTCAGTGTTGTGGCATTAGGCCACAATGAAATTCATTCAGAAGTCCTCCACTTCAAGAAGAAGCAGCAGTAGCAGCACAAATCGAAGTTCCCATGAAAGTGTGCATGCTGAAGGAGAAGCTGAAGTTGAGAAGGGCTGTGAGACTCAGGGGGAGGGAAATGAAAATCCCCCAGAGAACCAGTTCAGAGAAGGTGAGACTGCCAGTTCCTCAGATTCTAAGGATGACCAAGATCAGCAGCCTACAATGGACAAGGCCCAGGAGAAAGGGAAAGCAACAGAAGTTCCAGATGTCCCTCTCCTAGCTGACACTCCTTATCAGAGACAGATGAGGCAAAGAGTCATTATCAATTTGAAGCTTGTGATAGATAGGTTGGATGCTCAAGGAGAAATCTTATGCTGTTTGCAATCTGATGTAAATTCCATCTTCATGAGCCAGGCATCAGTCACCAAAGAGATATCTCAAGTATGAAATGCCATGAAATGGTTCAACAAAGAAATGGGAAGTATGAGGTTCATGCTTTCTGAGATTTTGAAGGAAGTTGGAGCCCAAGCTCCTCCTCCTCCACCTCCTGCTGCTCAAAGAAGTGAAGAAGATGTTCCAAGGCCATCTGGGCCAGATGAGCAAGTGGTAGGGCCATCAGGGCCGGCAGCAGCTAGTTCACCAGCAAGGGTCAGTGGTTCAGGGCCATCAGGGCCGGTTGAGCAAGTGCAAGGCCCTTCAGGGCCAGCTGAGAAGGTGTCAGGGCCATCAGGGCCTTTGGAGTCAGAGTCTGTGCAGCACATAGCTGAAGAAGCAGAAGCTGTAGCTCCTGAGCCCCCAGCTCCTTCCTCCACTCAGACCCTCCATCACCACCTTTATCATCCACAGCTCCACCTGCACCTCAAACCTTCAAGAAACCACAACCCAGAACCATCTCATCACCTACACCTTTTCCTTCACAATCCACTTTATCTCCTGCATCTTCAACACCCATTCCTCCACCTCCACCTATCTTTGAGGTACCTCCAGACTCCTCATCAGCTAGAGCCTCCTCTTCTTCTGGTCCACCATCCTCAGGACCATCATATATCCCACCTACTACCTCACACTCCCTTTTACATCCTTCTCCTCCACCCTCTTTCATTACTGTAATTCCTGAGGGTGCTCAACTTGAATCTCCCTATCTTGGAAAAATCAAGGATGAGTTTGAAGAAGTCATCCTCCGGTCTGTACTGAAGGTTAGAGATTATATCCATATGGCAGACTCTTCTAGTTCTGCTCCTAAAAAGTGGAAAATTTCATCCACCTCCTCTCTTTCCTCTGAACCTCTTCATCCACCTCTATGGTTTTCTCTCACAGTGGATAACAAAAATAAACCACTGTATAGAGAACATCTTCAGAAGGTTGTCTTTGCCACCCTTGTCAACCTTCCTTTTCTTAATCTCTCACACCATTTAAATGTCATTCTACCTTATACCTCTCTCACCAAAACTGAAAAATCCAAAATCTTTTCTATTGCTCATTCCAAGACTGAAGAGCAATGGGCTAAGGGGCACAGAGAGTTGTACAAAAAAATTGTTCTGCTTAAGTCTGCTAGATTCCCTCCAAGGGACCATTCCCTGACTATCTCAGAATGGTTCCAAATTCATCACAAGAATTGTTGGGCCCCATTCATTCAGAAGGAGATCAATATGGCCATGCATTTCCAACTCTTCAACAACTATAGATATGTCCATCGACTCCCTGAGGTCCAATTCAGCCAATTTAAGCAGGCCATAAATTCACTTGGATCAGCCGACGCCCACACTGAAGCTATCCAAGTAGACTTTGCCACCCTTCAGGTGCCAGAGGACATCTTGCTTCTACCTATCCACTCACTTGTCATGGACTCTTCTGTTGGGTCTGTCATCTTTGAACGTTTTGCCAGAGTAATGGGCATAATCAAGGTACAGAAGGGCTTCCAAGTGGCATTTCATAGATTTCTCTTCAGAGAATACCACCAAGGCCATGTCAGTGCTGAGGTTCTAGCTCCTATTCTATCAGAATGTGAGAGGTTGACACCTTCAGATTGGGCCAGTTTTTACCCTCTCTCTGCTCAACAGCTGTCAGCGCTTAATGAATCTCAGGCCAAGGAAGGTCACTCTCCAGTTTTTGCAACTACATTTTTAGACATGAACTCTATTCACCTAGTCCAGGATCCCTTCCAGATTTGGGTTGAGTGATATAAAGTCTATGTAGCCCTTTGTCAAGAGCTGAAGGCCAAGAAGAACTTCTATCCCATTTCAATTGATCAAGTTCTTGCTCGAGCCAATTTTGGATCAGTATCCTTCAAAAGGATCTCCCATAGCAGAGAAGCCTTTGTCAATTTCCTTGATGAGCAGTTGGCTCTCCATTTGAAGAGAATGGCTCCCTCCATGGGACCCAAGTACAATCTTGCCCATGGTGTATTTCGTCAAGTTTTTGAAAAGCAGGAAGAATAGGCATGGGAAATCATTTCTCATTTTCCCTCCCTCCTCTCTCCTGCCTTTTATCTCCCTGTACCTTCCCAGAATGAATAAATACACATAGTATTTCCTGTCTCATTCAGCTGTTTTCTCTTCTTCTTTGTCTTTTCCTTGCATTTTTTTTTGCTAATGACAAAAAGGGGGAGAATTATTGCAGCTCTGAAATACATATGGAGATCTATTTATCTATGCTATTTGCTAAAGTTTGTTAATTTATTAACTTTTGTTATCACCAAAAAGGGGGAGATTGATGAACAGTCTATCCCCATGTAATTAAAAGTAATTACATTTCTATTTTGGTGATTAACAAAACCATATTATTGTGATAATTATCAATCCCTTAATTAAAGGTCACTAACCTATTTTCTACAAGTCTTAAGCACAGGAATTAAGACCAATGGAAAATAAGCCAAAACAGGTAAGCATGTCTACATTTTATCTACAACATCATATTTGTCTAAGTACACATCAGTTTCTTTTATAGATCATAACGATTACAGTAGAACTGTAACGATTTCTTCATAACCGTTTCATAAGTACCTTAACGATTTCTTTATAGATTGAAACTTCTTCTGATTTCAAAAGAAATCATTCCTACAATGACTTCTTAAAGAGAGCGTAATGATTTGCATGCATTGACTTCCTTTAGCCATCGTAACGACATGCTTTCGTAACGATTCCTTTAGCCATCGTAACGACTTGCTCTCGTAACGATTCCTTTAGTCATTGTAACGACTTGCTTTCGTAACGATTCCTTTAGTCATCGCAACGACTTACTTTCGTAATGATTCCTTTAGTCATTGTAACGACTTGCTTTCGTAACGATTCCTTTAGTCATCGTAATGACTTGCTTTCGTAACGATTCCTTTAGTCATCGTAATGACGTGCTCTCGTAACGATTCCTTTAGTCATCGTAACGACTTGCTCTCGTAACGATTCCTTTAGTCATCGTAACGACTTGCTTTCGTAACGATTCCTTTAGTCATTGTAACGACTTGCTTTCCTAACAATTCCTTTAGTCATCGTAACGACTTGCTTTCGTAATGATTCCTTTTGTCATCGTAATGACTTGCTCTGGTAACGATTCCTTTAGTCATTGTAACGACTTGATTTCGTAATGATTCCTTTAGTTATCATAACGATTCCTTTAGTTATCATAACGATTTGCTTATCGCAACAATTGCTTCAGATATTATAACGATTTGCCTTGCGCATCGACTTATTAAGTAATCAATATTATTTCCTTATTGATCACAACGATTCTTTCATATCTCGCAATGATTTGCTGTTTGGCTGCATAATGATTTCATAGATCATAAATGCCTCGATTTCATATCAATGAACTTGACATATGACTTATCCTTTAATCGGGTTGAATAGTCAAAGTTTTCACACATATTTTTCTGACAGCTGTGCATTTAATGAAGACTGAACGTATCTCTGCATGCATACAGATGATATCATGCATTATCGTGTCTATTCCATATGCATCTTTTTGAACAGCAAAATGACATTACTATTTTGGTGAATATTCACACCAACGTTGACTGACAACAAGAGACAGCCTAGCTGTCTACTGCTTTAGCATTTAATGTATGCAGGTCTCTGACAACATTCGTCATACAACGTTGGAACTTGTAGAAGCCAAAGGACACTTCAGAAGATCCTATCTCTTTGCGTGCACAAATGAATAAAGGACTGCTGACTGGAAGCTTCCAAGTGCCACTTAGTCTAATGTCCACCAAAAAGATAGAGGCAACGGATACATCAACATCTAGATTTCAAATTAAAGCTATATATTGAAGAAAGGAGCTCTAGAAGAGAGATACACAGATAGAGAATGATAATCATACAAAAACACTCTGATCATCAAGTCTTCTGCGAGTTCTCAAGAAAGAGCCAAGCCTCATTCCATTAGATTAGCTCTTCTTTGCTCTCTGCATTGTTTTGTAGATTTTCGAGAGAGCTTGTCTAGATCTGAGAGTGAGCTTAGTTTGTAGACCTTAAGCTCTCAGTCCTTTACTTCAGATCTTGGCTTGTCAAAGCTTGATTTAGGGGCTTAATCTCCTGCTTACTTGTTTTTGTGCTTGTACCCTTCGTGTGTAAAGGAAGACCTGGTGGTATCCAGGGTGTGTGTGTGCCCTTCTGGTGTGAAGGAAGACCTGGTGGGGTATCCAGGGTGTTGTTCCTCTTCGGGCTTAGAAGAGAAGACTAGCTGAGCCGTGTCTTGTAGTGTCCATAGGGGGAACTGTACCCTAGTTAGTGAAATCCTGAGTTGTTGCTCAGGGACTGGACGTAGGACTCCTGTGGAGAGGAGGTCCGAAACATGATACATCTTGTGTTGTGTGATTGCTTCTTGTGTGATTGTTCTTTATCCTAACAATAACTAACATCCATCAAAGTGTGTCTTTGTGTGTGAACGTTTTTAGTGAACAGGTATTAATTGTTAAATTTTAAAGACCCATTCACCCCCCCCTCTGGGCTACCTAGATGGGCAACACTCCTGTCTATCTAGTAATCGATTGACTGGTGGTAAATCGATTATTAGCAGAGTCATGTATTTCATATTTTTGGTGGTGTTCCGAGGATTCATATTTCCCCTACATGCCTTGGTTGGCCGATGGCCCTCTCAAGGGTCCGTGCGTGCCTCGTGCTTACTGGGCTTGTTGTGGGTTACAAGCCAGCAGTTTAGCGTGGTTTTTGTTGTGTTTGCTTTGCTTGTTCACCTGGTTCTTGTCAGTTTAGCACTTGTCCCATTCAAATGTTGTTTCTGTTTCCGAAGACCCCAATCCCCATGAACCCATTGAGAGAGTGCTCTAGGCTATGGTGCGATCGAGTCTACGACCTAGTGTGGCGGACTCTAGTAGCGGAGGAGAAAATGAGGTTTGGACAGTGGCGCCAAGTCGTTTGTAGAGTTATCTTGTCTTGGGTGAGACGCTGAGGTTATTGACGCGGTTTCTTCCCGAGGAGGCCCAGACAGTCCTTTGTCTTACTGCCTCTCTTTGCGTTGGTTCCGGAGCCATGTAGTGATGCTAGGCATGGGGCCGTAGCTTGGCCAGGCTGTGGTGGTGCGTGCATTCTTGTGGTGTTCTGTGGCAGCTCTGTCTCGCTCTTCTGGGAGGTTAGAGGTTGGAGCCAACTGGAGAGAACAAAGGGAGTGGCCGCTGTGTCCTCTTAGCTACCAATGGCGGTGGCTTGGTTGCTGTTGTTGTGACGACATTTCCTTACGGTGTTTCCTAGTGCGATTCGTTGCCCTAGGCTACACAGTGGTTGTAGCCTGGTCGTGTCTAGCTTCTGTGGGCGTTTTTGGTTTGGCCTTGTCGGCCCATGCTTTTCGTGGTTTCCACTTTGATTACGACCATGGTTGGTGGTCATGGCATTGCATTGTTCTGTTCTGCTACTTTGTAGTACCCTGCTGTAGGTGTTCATCGCTTTACAACTTTTTAGTGTAGTTTCCTATTTTTGGAGTCCTGCTGCTCTGAGCGTAGAAGGACCGGTAATCCCTACTGGGCCTTGTTCGCAAGACTCACCCCCTACTCCCTTCAGCTAGGGGCTCGTCGTCGTGGGAGCTCAGTGTCGGATGGCTTGCAATGGTGACTGTGGCGCCGTGTGCTGTCAGCAACAGTGAGAGCGAGTGTCATGAGTTCTTGTACCTAGGTGAGCTGATAGTTGCATTTTGCAAGTTCTCTGGGTATGCTCCTTAAGGACTGCACCTTTCTTCTTGTACCTGTGCTTTTACTTCGGACACATTATACAACTGTATATCTTGTTATAGTTATTTAAATTCAGTACATATCTCACTAGACAATTCTTCTAGCCCCTTTTGGATCTTCAGATCCGTGGGTGGCGACGTGAACTTCGCGGTCCCTAGTGGGGGTCTGGGAGGTCGGGTCATTACATGGATTGTTGGAAACATCACACGATCAAATTTGAAAGTTACACTTTCAGTCCAAGGGTTCCAGAAATGCATGGTTTCATGAGCAAATCACATGGGTTCCTAGCTGGGAAAGATCAGGAAATCTGGACATGTTTCCTAGAAATAATGGTCATGTTCCTCCGGAACAAACTGATAGAAGGTGAGTCTCGCAAGGGTGTAAGGGTCAGTAAAATCCTAGCGCTCTACTGATCAGTCATTTAGGCAAATCAAAGGTGTTCCACTAGGTTCTTTACATAGAAAAATACAAGGATACTTTGAGTAAGAACAAGCAGTTTACTTTATGCCAGAGAAAACCTACCTTTTTGAGTTGCTCATCAAGTCCAGTCCTATGGTCTAATGTAGAGGCTAGAGGAAGAAGATGGACTCTGCGAAGTCCAGCTTCAGTAGGCCGAAGCGGTGGTCAAGGAACTCTAAGATCCCAGCTTTTGGTTCGTCCCTTCAGCTCCAGTAGGCCTCTTTAATGGATGAGCAGAAGAGGGTCTCTGAAACTCCAGAGGTTTCAGCAAAACCAGAAAGGGCATCGGGGTCAGCTTAAGAGGGTCTCATTGTGTTTATACAGGGCCCTTGTCCCAATTAAAGTCCTTATTCTTTAATTCCCAAGAGAGTTCATGGGGTCATGAGGTCAAACTTGGACACACATGGGCCTTGGGGCCATACCTAACCAATGCCTTGTCATTCCTAACTTTTGACTCTGTTTGTATAAAAGGATAGATAGTCACATATTTGTCATGCCTTCGGCCATACTCCTTGTCATACCTAACTTTGACTTGTTTTGGAAAAGGACAGACCCATCATACTTGTGCCATGCCTTTTTACTAACTCTTAAGGTGATGCGTCTAGGGGGTCATTCCCAAGTACAAGCTATTCAGATCTTTTTCATAATTAGGTCTCTAAGTGGTCTTGCTATCATGGGAGGACAAGGCCCTCCATCGGTTGGAGTTCAAGAGCCCCATCGATTGCTGATGAAGCCTTCTATCGATTGTGAAAGAGCTTCACATTGGTTGGAGAACAAAGTCCCCCATCGATTGCTGATAAGCCTTCATATCGATTGCTGACCAACATCTATTGGTCCCCAAACATTGATTCCCTTAGCTTCCTCATACATGTTTTCATCGTGATCAGTCGAAGCTAACTTTGTCATATACAAAGTCTAACTTCATCATATCCGAAGTCATGTATGTTTTCAACGTAATCAGTCGAAGCTAACTTCATCATATATGAAGTTATGCATGTTTTCAACATGATCAGTTGAAGCTAACTTCGTCATATACAAAGTCATACATGTTTTCAATATGATCAGTAGAAGCTAACTTCGTAATATACGAAGTCGTGCATGTTTTCAATGTAATTAATCAAAGCTAACTTTGTCATATACGAAGTCTAACTTCGTCATATCCGAAGTCATGCATGTTTTCAACATCATCAGTCATTACTAACTTCGTCATATACAAATTCTAAATTCATCATATCCGAAGTCTAACTTCGGCTGACAATGTTATCTTCTGTTCCATACGAAGCTTCACATCGTCATATCCAAAATCTCATTTCGACTGACAACGTTGTATCTTGACCAGTGGAAAGGCTAGTGGGTTGTAACCAGCTGGTGTGAACTAGTGTTTCCCTTTCATGAACTTCCCACTCATCACAAGACTTCCTTCATTGGCTCATTTACTTTAATTATCTTGATTAAGACCTTACTCAAACATCCCCCCAAATTTATCCTCATTTATTTGGGATTTAAAAATCTAGGATGTTACATGGATATATATAATTGAAATAATCCTCTTGCGTAAACACAAAAACTTTCATGTAGTTAAATGTTACCAAAGAATAGGGTTGCAAATGAGCCGAGTCGAGTAGCATTTTGTTTGAGCTCGGCTCGTGCACTCAAAATTGAGCTCAAAATTGGGCTCGAAACTCATCTAGTATTTAGATTTTGATTCCAACTTGACTCGTTTCCTCAAAAATAAGTTGGAGCTCGGATCGACAAGCAACTCATATATGTAAAATGAGCACAAGTTTAAGCTCAAAACAACGAGTTGGAACCGACTTAAATGAGCTCGAGTAAAACTCGACACGTTGATGAGAGAAACCTCATTTTCGCTTGCAAGAAAGCTTCTCACCCTAGGGCCTCTACTATACAAAGGCTAGAACATGAAAGGATTTTGGCTTTTCTGATATGTGAGTATGGGGCTATACCATGTGGCGGCCGGTGTAGTGGGGGTGATCGGGTAGGCGACATCAGATGGATATAGAGGGAGGGCGATGGGGACCCAACCATTAGAGACACTCGCCACCCATCTATCGCCACCGAGGGGTAGTGCGGGGAGCATTCTAGCCGTCTACAAAGGGAATGCAGTCGCACTAGGGGTGGGGGTGGGGGAGAGGGGCGAGGGCACAAGGGGCACTACAACTGCCCCACCACCATTATCGAGAGCTCCATCTGACACTAGCGGGGGATCCACAGTGGCCTTTGGCCGTGTGGCCATCGTAAAGACTTCCATAACACTGTACACTCAAACGGTCGGCAACACCGGCATTGAGAGCTTTACCTGACAGTAGCGAAGGATCCGTGGCAGTCGCCGGAGACTCCTGGCAATGACAACGGCGCCCCTTAGCTGCGCGATCATCATTAATTGTTCTCTGCACAGCAGCACAACGTTGGGGTCGCAAGGAAGAAGATGAACTTTGGGTGCCTACGGACCCTAGACTATTTTGTATTGTGTATATATCCTTTTTCATAATTTAATTCAAACCACATTTTATCTATACATCTTATTTACTTGTATGTATCTACTTGATTTGTGTATATACCCCTGATATTTAATCTAACCATTTCATACTTCAGTAATAACTTTTTAAGAATATGATGATCAAATTTCCTAAGGACCTTGTCAAACATAGTTTGTGTATATACCAAGTGATATATAGTGCATTGGTGTAGAAGTGCATTTGATCTCCCATCTGAACAGTGATGGTATTTCTGCATTAATATGTAGTATAGTTAATTTGTCTCATATCTTTACATAGGGAGATATATATTTACATACATAGGTTAGGTAAGGATTTGCTGCAATTATACACGTAACAAGATGATTATTTTATCCACAAAAGAAGGGGCAAACAAATTTGAGCCATCCATTAATCAGAGATTTTTGACCTTCTGTCTCTCTCTCTCTCACACACACACGCACAAACATGTTTATGCCCATTTGCGATGTTGATGTTTCTAAGCTTAAGAACATTTCTCCATGGTACTAGCTTGTGTTTTATGTGCATATATCACCGTACTTTTGATAAACATTCTCTCCAATAAAACATTATATATATATATGTGTGTGTGTGTGTGTGTGAATGTCCATGTCTTTTCTTCGTACAACAAAAATACTAATTTTCCATGTTTGCGTCACCCTAAGGAGGTACTAAAAGGCAGATGCCGACAATAAGGAAGCAATTAAAAATGGATATTTGATTAGGTAGGAATTATAAAAGTTGAAGTGTGAAAAAACAAAAAGAACTTGTTGTTTTACTTTGCTTTGTGTCATTTAAGTCATACAATTGACACTTGAAATCCTGTTTGATGGATCGACCCGAATAGGGCCTGCACAAGACACAAGCAAGACCAACCTGGCGATGTAGCTGTGAGAGATACGTTTGCCTGAGTCAGAATGAGGGAGACAATAGAGAGAGAGAACTTGTCGATGTCTAACAAAGCTCTGCCACCATTAATCTAGTTACAACACGGGAGTATAACAAGGGGAGTCCTAGTGTGTAGCAACTTAGATTTTTCAAAAAATAAAAATTTTATAATAATAAAAATAAAAGTAATTAAAAATCAAATAAAAGAGAATTAAATAAAATCTATTAAATGAAAAGAAGTAATGGGCTTTGTTAAATACCCATTAGAAATTAGTGGGCTAAAATAGAGATTTTTAGAATGGGAATAATATGAAAATACCCCAAAATCATAACTTAATTATTACTTAATAGTATTTAATACATTAAATAGCTAATTTGAGTTAGATTTGGATTCCTAACTCTACCCAATTAGATTGGCAACGAAATTACTTTTCTCCTAACCCAATTGAGAGGTTGCAAGCACGGAAGGGTGGAACTAAATAGGGAATCTCGGAATTAAATAGGAGTTAGAGTCCTATTAGGAAATAGAAACCAAAGAGACATAAATACTCTCCTAATCCCCTATGGCCGGCCCTAACTCATTGTCAAGGGTTTCAGGACGTGGAGAGGAGGCCAAGGAAGAAGAGAATTCGTGGGGAGAAGAACTTCTCAAAGCTCTCAACCCCGTTCTTCAAGTTCTAGACCTAGAAGAGGAAAACGATCAAAGGTAGGCATTCTCACTAGCTAAAATCATAAAACTTCGTTTGTATGTTGATCCAATCATCAGGATCAAAAGTCCTCTGATTTCATATTTTTCCATCGAGCCTATATTTTCTTCTTAATTTTTCATATTCTGCAACTAGCATGAGCCCGACCCTTCATCTTAATTCTTGATCTCCTTGTATACTCAACCCCATACCACGAGATTTTTACTGGAGAAACTGATGCATGTTAGGCATCTTTCGCCTCTGAAAACCCTAATTTTCATCCACCTTACATCGTGAATTAATTCTTTTACCCTATCTGTGTAATGTTCCATGTTCTTCGTGAAGTATCATGATTAAGCCATGCTGAAACCATGACTGTTTTAAAATTCTATTTACTGGAAGTACCCTTGCATGTCTAAATCATTTAAAATTTGTTTCATGAATTTTCATCGATTGTACATTTAGTAATTATTTTCTGAATCACCCTATGTCAAAATAAGGTAGTTCTGGACTGCAATCCAAGAACATGTCCTTTCTCTTTCGGACTCAGGTGCAGGACCTGAGAACACGACGGCCCGATAGGCCACGTTCTCAGGGCTGTCGTGACACCATCTCCCGTCGCGATCTGATCACGACAAGATACCTCGTCACGACTTGCCTGCCCGATCTGACGAGCCCGTCGCGACCCTCAAGCGACCCCGTCGCGATCTTCCTGCCCGAACTGACAAGGCCGTTGCGATCTGTACAAGGCCATGTCTCGTTATCAATTGACCCCGTCGCGACCCTTACTAGGTGCGTCGCGATCTCAGATTATTGCATGGAAACCCCCTATTTTCAATGCTCTGACTCTCTACAGTGTTTGTACACTTTGTTAACAGTCATACACTCAGAAAATACACTTGTCATAAATTAAACATTTATGTCTGATTAAAATACATGCACATGATCTTTTTCTATCTACAATTTCATGACACATGCATACACTTGAACCATCCAATTTGGCTTAATTCGGCATGAAAAGATTTCATAATGTATCTGGTAATTTATTTCAATAATGTATACTAATTTCCCTACATTAAATGAACTTGTCTACGATTCTCGCGATGTTTTGGGAACACTGATACGATTCTCACACTTGTTTCTATATACACACTCTCTACTTGGACGAACTCTCCGTCGGATATTCCTTCTACTGGACTAGTGAATCCTTGTTCAAGGCCTCCGTAAGTCTCCTCTATCCATGGATTCTCACATGGTCGACGAGCTGGTTGTACCCTAACACCTATGATACCCTTTAGGGATCAACATGATCCAAACGACTATTAGAAGTTCGCTCTTATCTTGAATCACGACGGACCTCTAGACCTGTGCTTAACATGACCAGTGGAAGGGTCGTGAGTTCCATCTGACTGCCAACACCAAGTGCGGGTGTTGTGCAACTGTTACTATCATTTGTTACTCGACGTTCCATGTGCAATGTCCACTAGCTCTCATCTATACTCTACTCGCTCATCTATTCACGTTCACTCTACTATCTCGTCTATTCATCTAGTACTCTCATCTATTTCTTGGTACTCTCTATTGGCCATTGACTGATTGTCTAAAGATAAACAATATAACCAATGCCTAGCCATATATAAAGGGCCCGATTTGGTCCTTGGATGTGCGCTCGAAAGTGCTAGTGCCCATGGGAGTTAAATGATCAGAGTGTTTGGCATTACACTCGAGTGCTATCTATCTCGACTATCTAAATGACAATCAAAAGTGTTATGTTCTCTCGTTGTCTATTGACAAAAGTGCTATACTATACCTGTTGTGCTATTTCTATACTTTGTGCTATAATCGACACTTGTGCTATACTTAGGAAGCTTGTGCTATTTCCATCATGTGCTATCCTGCTATCTTTTACTTGACTCTCTCGCTCTATCATTAGTTACTCTGCATTTTAATACATTAATCATTTAAAGTCTGCTTGACTATTCAGATTTAAGTCCTACTGGGCATTATCGCTCACCCTGCGTTATTTGTCGTTGTGTTCTCAGGTGAGACCGATGATGACACATACACTCAAGAGGACGGGAACAACCAGGAGTGAAGTCATGAGTACCCTAGTGTCTTAGTATTATGATTAGAGTTTTAGTTTAGTCTTTTACTTTTATTTCAATGAAATTGGGCCCTATGGAATGGCTCTGATATTAGAGGTTGTAACTAGACACTTGGAAAGTTATTAATGAGAAGAATTTGCTTTAGTATTTATCCTTGTTCAATAGTTTGATGTCTAGTACTTGCTCTATACCTGTTTACTTGCAACTGCCTCACATTCCAAAATTTTGCGTCGGGGCATGATAGTTTTGTAGTATCAGTGCCTAGGTTATTCTTAAGTATAGGATGATCTAGGTTGACCTTCCTCGACTAGAGTCAATTATCCTACCTATGTGAGTTGTGGTTAGAGCCAAGGATAAATAGCTAAAATGAACTCACACACGCATGAATTTACTTCCAAACCAATATCATGACAATAAGTTATTTTTTTAGGAACTAAGCAATTAAGATGACTGCTGAATGTGCTCAAATGAGGGGCATGCAACAGACTATCCAAGAACTTACTCGCACGATTATGCAAGCTACCCAAGGAGGTGGTAACCGTGGCAGTGTAGGCGAGCTGTATCGTAACTTCTAGAGTCTGAACCCACCTAGGTTCAGTGGATCCACGGATCTGGATGAAGCTGAACACTAGTTAAAGAAAACAGAAAGATCTTCTGTGTTATGCAATGTGCAGCGGGAGATAAGCTGCTACTAGCCACATTCCAACTTGAGAAGGACGCCTGCGCTTGGTGGGAATCAGTGGAAGCGACCCGAGAAAATGGTCAGTTCACTTGGAACGAATTCAAGGAAGCTTTCAACTCCAAGTAGTTCTCCGAGCATGTCCAAGAAAGGAAGGCCGGGGAATTCGCTGCTCTTAAACAGCGGAGCTTGACTGTGGCCGAATATGAAGCCCAATTTTCAAGACTGGCACGCTATGCGGCACACCTAGTGAATACTGAAAGAATGAAGGCTAAGCGCTTTCTCAACGGCCATAAGCCACAATATATTACCCAATTGGCACATATCGACATCCAGACTTATGCTGAGATGGTAAAGAAGGCCCAACTACTAGAAGATGCTACGGACTTCACTGACCGTATCAAAGGGAAGTTTGTAATGAAGGAAATAACCTCTGGTCAATCATCTGCTAAGGCGAACAATGGCAAGAAGCGTCCCCTTAATATCATAGAGGGACCCAACAAAGAAAGGAAACCTAAAGCTATAGTCCCATATACTCCAGAAAAAATAACTACAAACACTGTGACAAATTGGGTCACACGACTGATGAATGCTGGAGGAAAGTCGGCGCATGTCTGCGATGTGGAAGTCGCGAGCACTGCATCACCGAGTGCCTGCCACTGAAAGAGAATGGAAGGTGCCCTAATGCGCCTAAGAAACAGGGAAGACTGCAAGCCCTACATGATTTGGAACCCACTATGGAAGGTGGCATGGTAGAAGGTACCCTACAAGTTTTCTCCTTATCAGCTTTTGTTTTATTTGATACTGGAGCAACTCATTCCTTTATATCTCATAACTTTACTAATACCTTGAATGCTAAACCTATATCCATGGGTTGTGAGTTCTCTGTCACAACGCCACTAGGAGAAAAGGAGAAATTGAAAAAATACTTTCCCTCTGCCGATGTAATGATCAGAGACCATAACCTAAAAGCCGACCTGGTGTGTATGCCCATAGAAGGCTATAATGTAATCTTGGGAGCCGACTGGTTGTCCACTTATGGGGCAAATGTCGATTGTAAGAAAGGAAGGGTGACATTTAGTGACTTTCCTAAATTGGCATTCTCTGGGATTAGACATAAGAAACGGATGTCTCTAATCTCCACCATAAAAGCCCATAACGTAATAAGGAAAGGTTGTTTTGCTTTCCTTGCGGCCGTACATGTTGAAAAGAAGAGTTCTAAGATAGAAGACATCCACATAGTTCCAGGATTTTCCAGATGTGTTTCCTGAAGATCTGCCAGGGATTCCCCCGGAACGAGATGTCAACTTCGCCATAGAGTTAATCCCTGGAGTTGCCCCGGTATCACGACAACCGTACCAGATGTCACCTGCTGAGCTAAAGGAACTGAAGGTGCAACTGATGGAGCTGCTAGAGAAAGGGTTCATCAAATCAAGTACTTCCCCATAGGGAGCACCTGTGTTATTCGTCAAGAAGAAAGATGGATCGATGAGGCTATGCATTGACTATCGTCAACTCAATCAGCTGACCATCAAGAACAAATACCCATTGCTTAGGGTTGATGAATTATTCGACCAAATATCTGGAGCTAAATATTTCTCCAAGATCGATCTTCGATCTGGCTATCACCAAATGAGGATCAAGGATGACGATATCTTCAAAACGGCTTTTCGGAGCAGGTATGGACACTATGAATTCGTCGTTATGCCTTTAGGTCTAAAAACATGCAACTCATGAACAACATATATCGGCCATACCTTGGCAAGTTTTTAGTCGTCTTCATCGACGACATCCTCATTTATTCAAAGACCAAGGAAGAGCATGAAGAACACTTGAAGATTGCACTACAAGTCTTGCGAGACAACAAACTGTATGCAAAGCTGAGCAAGTGTGAATTCTGGCTCGAAGAAGTGTCCTTCTTGGGCCATGTCATCTCAAAGGACGGTATCTCAGTTGATCCCTCCAAAGTCGAAGCTGTACTCAATTGGGAGAGACCAACCAATGTCATAGAAATCAGAAGATTCTAAGGACTGGTTGGCTACTATAGGCAGTTCATTAAGGACTTCTCCAAGATCGCCGTTCCTCTCACATGTCTAACACGAAAGGAGAATCCATACTCCTGGAGTAATGAGTGTGAGAAAAGTTTCCAACCTCTTAAAAATTGTCTTACCTCAGCACCTATTCTCGATCTACCAATAGAGGGAGAATGTTTCTCTACCTACACCGATGCCTGGGGGATTGGGCTAGGTTGTGTATTGATGCAAAAGGAGAAGGTTATTGCTTATTCTTCAAGACAACTGAAGACGCATGAAGTCAACTACCCTGTGCATGATCTAAAGTTGGCTTATGTGGTCTTCACCTTGAAGATCTAGAGACATTACTTGTATGATGAGAAATTCACTGTCTACTCAGACCATAAAAGCCTAAAGTACTTATTCTCCCAGAAGGAACTCAACATGAGACAGAGAAGATGGCTAGAATATCTGAAGGATTTCGACTTCAACATCCAATACCATCCAGGCAAGGGTAATGCCGTGGCTGATGCTCTTAGTAGGAAGCCAATGGCATCTATTTCAAGTCTAGTCCTTGGTGAGATGCAACTACTAGAATAATTCGTAAGGTTAGACTTAACTATTGTACATAGAGATGATCGAGTCATGATTGCCAATATCAAGATTCAATCTGACTTGCTGGAAGAGATTAAAACCCAACAAGATAATGATCCATTCTTAGTTCGCATCAAGGAACCTTAACTGAAAGACCAGACTTTGCTATGACAGAGGATGGAAGACTAGTGTTCCAAGGGAGGACATGCGTCCCCGATAATGAAGAACTGAAGAGGAAGCTAATGGATGAAGCTCACAAGACAAAGTACACTATTCACTCGAGTGGTACCAAAATGTATCAAGACATGAAAAGAATGTTTTGGTGGCTGAACATGAAGAGAGAGGTAGCTGAACATGCCACATACTGCCTTACTTACCAACAAGTAAAAGCGGAACACTTGCGCCCTGCTGGTGTACTCAAACCACTAGATATTCCAGAATGGAAATGGGAAAGCATTGGCATAGACTTCATCATGGGTTTACCCAAGACTCGTGGTGGACTCGACACCATATGGGTCATTGTCGACCGACTAACCAAATATGCTCACTTCCTAGCCATAATGAGTAAGTGGTCGGTAGATGTATTAGTTGCCTTATTGATAAAGAGAATGTAAGACTACATGGAGTTCCATCATCCATAGTTTTAGATCGAGATCCGAGATTTACATCTCATTTTTGGACAGACTGCAAGGTGCACTGGGTACTAAACTCAACTTTAGTACCACCTTCCACCCACAAACTGATGGGCAAACTGAAAGAACCAACCAAATAGTGGAAGACATGTTGAGAGCGTGCACTATAGACTTCCAAGGATATTGGAACGAGCACCTACCCCTTATTGAGTTTGCCTATAACAACAGTTACCAGGAGAGTATTAAGATGGCACCGTTCGAAGCACTCTATGAAAGAAGTTGTAGATCTCCTGCGTGTTGGAATGAGGTGGGAGAACAGCAATGGCTAGGCCCAGACATGGTGCAAAATACAACCCGGACATTCAGGTGATTAGAGACCGGCTAAAGACTGCTCAGTCCAGACAAAAGAGCTATGTCGACAAAAGAAGGCGGGACTTAGAATTCCATGTCAGTGATCATGTATTCTTAAAGGTGTCACCTACTCGTGGCATCTAAAGATTTGGTGTGAAAGGAAAGATCAGTCCTAGATTTATCGATCCTTTTGAAGTACTCGAAAGGATTGGTGAGGTTGCATACCAACTAGCATTGCCACCGGATCTGGCATGTGTACACAATGTGTTCCATGTCTCCATGCTCAGGAAATATGTATATGATCCTACACACATCATTCGTCACGAGAAGTTGGTGTTGAACAGGGACACGACATATGAAGAAAGGCCAGTCAAGATATTAGAACAGAAGGTGCAATAGCTCAGGAACCGTCCCATTCATGTGGTTAAAGTCTTATGGAATAACCGCAGAGTGGATGAAGCCACATGGGAACCGGAAGGAACCATCAGTTGGAACTACCCCAATCTTTTCGGTAAGACATTCCCTCCATTATGATGATATGAATTTGGGGACCAAATTCATTTTAAGAGTGGGAGGATGTAGCAACTTGGATTTTTCGAAAAATAAAAATTTAATAAAAATAATTAAAAAATTAAATAAAAGATAATTAAATAAAACCATTAAATGAAAAGAAGTAATGGGCTTCGTTAATTGGACCCATTGGAAATTAGTGGGCCAAAATAGAGATTTTTAAAAGGGGAATAATAAGAAAATACCCTAAATTTGCAACTTAATTATTACTTAAATAGAAAAGAGGTATTTAATACATTAAATAGCTAATTTGAGTTACATTTGGAATCCTAACCCTACCCAATTAGATTGGCCACGAAATTACTTCTCTCCTAACCCAATTGAGAGGTTGCAAGCATGGAAGGGTGGAATTAAATAGGAAATCTCAGAATTAAATAAGAGTTAGAGTCCTATTAGGAAATAGAAACCAAAGAGACATAAATACTCTCATAATTCCGCATGGTCGGCCCTAGCTCATTGCCAAGGGTTTCAGGACGTGGAGAGGAGGCCAAGGAAGAAGAGAATTCGTGGGGAGAAGAACTTCTTAATGCTCTCAACCCCGTTCTTCAAGTTCTAGCCCTAGAAGAGGAAAATGATCAAAGGTAGGCATTCTCACATGCTAAAATCATTAAACTTCGTTTGTAGGTTGATCCAATCATCAAGATCAAAAGCCCTCTGATTTCATATTTTTCAATTGAGCCTATATTTTCTTCTTGATTTTTCATGTTCTGCAGCTAGCATGAGCCCGACCCTTCATCTTAAATCTTGTTCTCCTTGTATACTCAACCACATACCACGAGATTTTAACTGGAGGACCGATGCATGTTAGGCATCTTTTGCCCCTAAAATCCCTAATTTTCATCCACCTTACAACGTGAATTAATTCTTTTACCCTATATGTGTATTGTTCCATATTCTTCGTGAAGTATCATGATTAAACCATGTTGAAACCATGTCTGTTTTCAAATTCCTATTTACTAGAAGTACCATTGCATGTCAGGAGTGGTTTGAAATTTGTTTTATGAATTTTCATCGATTGTACATTTAGTTATTATTTTCTGAACCACCTTGTGTCAAAATAAGGCAGTTCTAGACTGCAATCCAAGAACATATCCTTTCCCTGTCGGACTCAGGTGCAGGACCTGAGAACACGATGGCCCGATAGGCTGCGTTCTCAGGGTTGTCACGACAACATCTCCCATCGTGATCTGATCGTGACAGGATACCGCATCGTGATCTACCTACCCAATCTGACGAGCCCGTCCCGACCCTCAAGCGACCCCATCGCGATCTGCCTACCCGAACTGACAAGGCCAGCGCGATCTATACAAGGCCATGTCGTATTCTCAGTTGACCCCGTTGCGACCCTTACTGGGGTGCGTCGCGATCGCATATTTTTGCATGGAAACCACCAATTTTCGATGCTCTAACTCTCTACAGTGCTTGTACACTTGGTTAACAGTCATACACTCAGAAAATACACTTGTCATAAATTAAACATTTATGAATGATTAAAATACATGCACATGATCATTTTCTATCTACAATTTCATGACACATGCACACACTTGAACCATCCAATTTGGCTTAATTCGGCATGAAAACATTTCATAATGTATCTAGTAACTTATTTTAATTATATATATTAATTGCCCTATATTAAATGAACTTGTCTACGATTCTCGTGATGTTTTGGGAACACCGATACCGACGCTGCACTGTTCTAGAATTCCTCTAAAACGTCGAGCACTTGTTTCTATATACACACTCTCTTGACTTGGACGAACTCTCCATCGGACATTCATTCTGCCGGACTAGTGAATCCTTGTTCATGGCCTCCGTAAGTCTCCTCTGTCCATGGATTCCCACATGGTCGACGAGATAGTTGTACCCTAACACCTTTGATACTCTTTAGAGATCAACATGATCTAAACGGCTCTTAGAAGTTCGCTCTTATCTTGAATCACGCCAGACCTCTGGACCTGTACTTAACATGGCCACTGGAAGGGTCATGAGTTCCACCTGACTACCAACACCAAGTGCGCGTGTTGTGCAACTGTTACTATCGTCTGTTACTCGACGTTCCATGTGCAATGTCCACTATCTCTCATCTATACTCTACTCGCTCATCTATTCACGTTCACTCTACTATGTCATCTATTCATCTAGTACTCTCATTTATTTCTTGGTACTCTTTATTGGCCATTGACTGATTGTCTAAGGATAAACAATATAACCAATGTCTAGCAATATATAAAGGGCTCGATCTGGTCTTAGGATGTGCGCCCGAAAGTGCTAGTGCCCATGGGAGTTAAATGATCAGAGTGTTTGGCATTACACTCGAGTGCTATCTATCTCGACTATCTAAATGACAATCAAAAGTGCTATATTCTCTCGTTGTCTATTGACAAAAGTGCTATACTATACCCGTTGTGCTATTGCTATACTTTGTGCTATACTTAGGAAGGTTGTGCTATTTCCATCATGTGCTATCCTGCTATCTTTTACTTGACTCTCTCGCTCTATCGTTAGTTACTCTGCCTTTTAATACATTAATCATTTAAAGCCTGCTTGACTATTCAGATTTAAGTCCTACTGGGCATTATTGCTCACCCTGCGTTATTTGTCGTTGTGTTCTCAAGTGAGACCGAGGATGACACATACACTCAAGAGGACGGCAACGACCAGGATGAACTCATGAGTACCCTAGTGTCTTAGTATTATGATTAGAGTGTTAGTTTAGTCTTTTACTTTTATTTCAATGAAATTGGGCCCTATAGAATGACTCTGATATTAGAGGTTGTAACTAGACACTTGGAAAGATATTAATGAGAAGAATTTGCCTTAGTATTTATGTTTGTTCAATTGTTTGATGTCTAGTTTTTGCTCTGTACCCGTTTACTTGCAACTGCCTCACGTTCCGAAATTTCGCGTCGGGACGTGACATAGTGGGTATACAACAGATACAAACTTATCCTTATCAAGGGCGCACAGACAAGGGCACATACGACTTAGTGACAGAGAAGCCTTTACTCATCCCCTGAAGGTGAACAGGAGCACTCACGTTCAGCTTGCTACGCAATAACGTAAATTGGGTAGTGCTAATCGAGAAATTTGTAAAAATGTTTGCTATTTGATCCTGAGAAGAGTTGTGCCAAACCAAAAGTTTGCATTGAATTAATTACCATGCATCTACTGGACAAAGTGGAAGTCGACTTCCACTTGCTTGGTACGTGCTTTGAACAGTGGATGGGAGGCTAAGGGCACTTGTGTTGTCGCACCAAGGTACTAGTGGAGTTGGAGTAGGTAGGTGGAGCTTACGCATGAGATGTTCAAGCCAAACTAGTTCGGTGGCGGCAGATGCAAGAAGTCAAAGCTCAGCTTCAGTGCTTAATCTGGCAAATGTTGATTGTGTCTTTGCACTCTGGTTGAGGAGATTACCACCTAGGAAAAGCTAGTGGTAGACCTGCGATCATCAGGGCAACTAGCCCTACCTATATTGCAATAGGCAGCAAGTTAGAATGATGAAGAGGGGCCTAGCAACAAGCAGTGATCAAACAACCTGTTGAGATAGCGCATAATCCTCTTTACTACAACAAGGTGTGCCGAGTAGGGGTTGAGGGAAACTGACATACCTTGTTTACTGCAAATGTAATGTCTTGGTGTGTCAAGGTAGCACACATAAGGCTACCAATGAGACTCTGATATTAATAAGTCGGTTGAAGAAGAGGATCACCATTAGCAAGGCAAAGTGATGTCCAGGGTGGCAGTGGTGTAGGCATCAGTTTTGAATCATCCCACTCAGCTTTCCGTGGAAGATCCACAAAGGACTGTTTCTGGGAGTGATAAAGAGCATTTGGAGTACATACCACCTACATTCTGAGAAAATGGTGAACATCACTCACGTCATTGAGAGAGAAACTAGCGGAAAGATCTGTAACTAGCTACTACAAATGTTGAGGAGTTGCAACTTGCAGTGATGATGATATCACTGACATATGCCAGGAAATAAAGAGAAATGCTATGTGCATGGGCTCCCATGTATAAATTCCATACGAGAACTTCGAGGCTCACTCAATTGGGACACGTGAAAAGCATCTACATTAGCAGCCCAACAGACGTCGCCGCCTGCACGCCCGTCTTCCAGAGAGACGCCATCATGAAATAGCCTCCATCGTTGCTCGATTACAGAGAGACTTTTTTATAATCTCAAGTTTACCTTTCCCATTGTTTATGCTGAAATAATCTAAAAATGGGTTTGTTCTAACTCAAACAGCAAGAGCCTCGCTTCCATCCTCCAAAACTCCTACAAAAAACACCCAGGGCTCTACGAATCCTCACCGTCTGCATTGCCTGCTTTCTTGTTTGTGCACTCTACAGTAGAGCTGACACAATCTCTAAGTCTAGCGACATATGGAGAATGTGGTGATGCAGTGTGGGTCTCCAGGTACGGCGCCAGCGGATTGATGCTTCAGATGCTGCCACTCAATCATGCACCACCATTTTTGCCACCTTATCAGATAAGTAGGCCATTGTTATACCCCTTCATGAGGCCATACACACCGTCGTTCATGCATTACATCCCGACGGCATATGTTCAGCTACATGCAAATAACGATGAGAAGGGAGCAGAACATCAGAGCCCAAAACTACATCCCGAACAAAATGTAGAAGAACAACAGACTCCTAGAGGACCTTCTGAAGAAGCAATCAGATCTGTTATACATGAGAGTAATGACGACGTTAACGAAATAAGATCTGTACTGTAGAGCTCTGATTTAGAGAACAAGGATGTTGTACTGTCTGCAATTGTAAGTGGACTTGTAGCTGTTTGTGTCTGTTATTTGTAGTCCATTTGCCACCAGTTGTAGCTTATTCTCTATATTTATCTCTGTTATTATATATGGCTATCATATTTGTTACCAATGGTGACCTAGCTATATGTTACCAAAGGTGTCCTATTTGTCATTGTTGCTAACCTATTTGTCACTCAAATTATCCTACGTTGACCAAACTTTTTATATTAATGACTAAACATTAGTTATTTGTCAATAAAATTTCCTATTTGTCACTGAAATTTTCAATTTGTCTCTAAATTATTCTATTGTTCTTTAAATGCTAGCTATTTATCATTGAACCTTAGCCATTTGTCACGGAAATTTTCTATTTGTCACTGAAATTTCCTATTTGTCACTAGAATCTTCTATTTGTCTCAAAACTTGTTCTATTATTCTTTGAATGCCAGCTATTTGTGACTGAACCTTGGCCATTTGTCACTAAAATTTTCTATTTGTCACTGTACCTTCAGTATTTGTTAGTGAACTTAGCCACTTGCATTTGGCAACACCTGAAGTAGAGGATAATTTGAACTATGACAAGGGAGAATCTGAAAGTTTAGAACCTTTCGATAGCATGATTTTCAAAAGTATTTTAGATGCACATAATTATACAACACTTATGCTAAAGGAGTAGAATTTGGCATCATAGTTACTGACAGTAGAAGAGAATGACTTGTGCCCCTACAAGAGGTTCAATTGTCATCCTAGTGGTCAATCTAGAAGGGGCAAAGATGTGATAAGCCACAGAGATTCATCTAAGATTAGATGTAAGGCATCAGTGAGGGTTAGACATGACAAAGACACAAACACCTACATAATGTACGATGTAATTTTGGAGCATAATCACATTCATCATCCAACACCTGCTATGTATTTTAGATCACATCGTAAAATTTACACCCCGAAGAAAGTTGAGATTTTGAACTTACGCAGTGTTGGTATTTTCACATCCAACATTGTGTTGACCATAGAAAAAAGGAAGGGGGGCACCCGATAGTAGGAGTGGACAAAGAAGGACTGTAGAAACATTCTTCATAAAGAAAGGCAAACACAATTGAAGGAGGGTGATGCAAAGACCATGATAAACTATTTTTGGAAAATGCAAGCTACGGATCAGACATTCTCTTACGCTATATCTATTAATGAAATGGTACTTTAAACAATGTGTTTTGGATTGATTTAAGGTCTACGACATCTTGCATATACTTTGCAGATGTGATTTGTTTCGATACAACATACTTGACAAACATATCAATGCATTTGCACCAATTATGTGAGTGAATCATCATGGCCAGTCTATTCTTCTAGGATGTGCACTACTAAGCAATGAGAAAATTGATATCTTGTATGACTTTTTAATTGTTGGTTAGAAGCCAATGGTGGCATTCATCCCAAGGCAATCATAACAGATCAGGACAAGGCTATAGAGGCTCCAGTAGCTCAGGTATTTCCAACAGCACGACATCTCTTTTGTCTTTGGCATATAATGAAGAAGGTACTTGAAACAATTGGCCACATATGCATCTCTAATCCACATTTCATGAATGAGTTTCAAAGTTGCATCTATGACACAACCTCCACCTTTGAATTTGAAAAAAAGTGGGATGAATTGATAACCAAGTATGAAATTACTATGCAAAATGATTAGTGGAAAACTTTGTACGAATGTCGTAGAAAGTTGACACCTATTTTTTTGAAGGACACATTCCTTGCTAGTAGGTTATTATTAACAGAAGATCATATTGTCTTTCAATTTTGCTTTATCTATTATATTTACATTGTTTATGTGTTTGTAGGTATGTCTAACTCTCAACGAAGGAGAGTATAAACCATTTTTTCGATGGATTTGTCACAGTAAAAACTACTTTATCTGGGTTCATTGTAAAATACACAGTGGCACTTGAAAGCAGATTTGATGTAGAAAATAAAGCAGACTTGAAGTCCTTAGATACAGAAACATACCTGAAGACTTGTTCCATATTTGAGAAACAAGCCGCGACAATATATACTAGGTCTATATTTTTGAAATTCCAGCAAGAATTGATAGAGATCGCCGCTTCTCACCCACAATGAATTTGTGAAGATGAAAATAACTTAACGTTGAGAGTAAAGTCCTTTGAACGTGTTAAATTCAAAGGTATATGTAAGGAGATGCAAAAAGAGTACACTGTGAAGTACCAAAAATATGAAAAAGAAGTGGAACGCTCTTGTAGATGCTTTGAATTTAAGGAGTACTCATGCCATCATGCCTTACTAGCATTGCAATATGCCGAGATTGACCTTACACCAAGCATGCACTTCTTGTAGAGATGGTGCAAAGATATGCGGTATAAATGTGCATGTTAGTCATTTGATGTTCAAATGGAAGACAAGAAATGTTCATTGTCATGGTACACCACTTGATATTCAAATTCATGAAGGTGGTTGAAGTTGCCTCTTGCTCAGAGCAAGCTTATGATATTGCTGCAGCTGAATACCACAAATTTTGTGAAACTCATCAAGTCCATGAATGGGTTGTCTGTGCATTAGAATAGAAAAATAGATTCTACATCAAACCATCATATATAAGATCTACCAAGAGCATCAAATAACTATAACAGGAAAGTTTGTACATTAATAAGAAGTTATGTCACCATGTCCCAAATAAAGTCCAGGCACAGAAGAAAGTGTAATCCTTAAGGAGCATACCCCAAGGACTTGCAAAAGGCAACTCTCACTCACACAGTATAAGAGCTCTCACTCTCACAAGTCATATTGCTGGCAACGCACGGTGTAACAAACTGCCAACACACCATCCGACAACGAACTCCTGCGACAGCGAGTCCCTACCTAAAGAAATAGGGGGGTGAGCGTCGCAAACAAGGCTCAGTAGGGATAACCAGTCCCTTACCAGCCAAAGAAGAAGGAACTCCAAAGAACGTGGAAGCAAACTACTCTAGAAAGTAGTAAAGCGAGAAACACCTACTGTAGAGTACTACAAAGCAGCGGAACAGAGTAACGCCACGACCAACAACCAGAGTCTGGCCAAACACGACTCCTGCAGGACTAGCGGAGTCAGACACGATGACGAAGCAACCCTCGGCATGCACCCGCCAAGACAAAGAGCTCCCGGAACACCGAAGCAACCATGTGGGACTAGAGTCTCATGACACAAGCATTGTCATCCCAGACCACCACGAGGTAAGGAAGGCACAAACAGGTGTCACCACAAGCGACACCGAGCAGCCACGTGAGAAGGACGTCTGACCACAAACACGACCACCACAGACCTCCACAAGGCTGAGGTCCTACAAGCAGAAACACCCTGGACCCCGGACACAACACCAGGTAAGGGAACCACACACGCCGGTGCTACCACGGATGGCACCAAGGAACAGATTATGGAAACATCACTTGGGTGCCTGCACAAGGCACCTCGAGAGAACACGCAGTGCGGAAACCACTAAGCATGGCCAACGAGGCCAGACTGACAATGCCCACGGAAGCTAGATGTGGCCAGGTTACAACCATCGTGCATGCTAGGGCAACGAGACACACTTGAAAACACGGAAGGAAATGTCGACACAACAACAGCAACCTAGCCACCACCATTGGCAACAGAGAGGAGGGCACACTGTCAACAACCTCTACTCGCCAATCACTGGATCCTACCTACAACCTCCTCAGAAGAGTGAAGCCAGTGAGCCACCATAGAGAACACCACAACAAACAACCGCAGCCCGGCTGAGCTGCAGCCGCATGCCTGACACCGCGACGTGGCTCCGGAACCAATGCCAAGAGAGGCAGTGAGAAGGACAAGCTGATCTATGTTGGAAGAACAACCAACCACCTCAGCGTCTCAGACTCAGCCAACAGATCTCTACAAACAACTCTACGCTGGTGTCCACCACTATTTTCCCCTCTACTACCAAAGTCTGTAACTCGAGCTCGCTTGTCACCTGGAGAACTCCCTCAACGGGTGTGGGGACTGGGGGTCCAAGTAACAGTGAAACCTCTACAACGAACAAGCCCTCGAGTGCCAAGCATCGGGCGAACTGAGAATAGGTAGGGCAACCATAAGAAGCAAACGACACAGCTGGCTTGTAACCAAGACAAGCACAATAGGCATAGGCACGCACGATACCTCCCGAAAACCCCCAAGAGGACCGACGTCCAACACAGGCACACACACTTCAGCCCAAAGCATGGAAAAAATGGAAAGAGCTGCACAACAGCATAGCAGCCAGAAGGCAACCAAAGGCCTATCGTGATCCGAACCCAACGATACGACCCTGTCGACCAGACCCGACACCACCATAACACACACACCGACGAACGCGATAGAGAACCGGTCGCAACCAGAACGTGACAGACAGGGTGTCGCCTTTAGATTCAGAACGCGACCATTCCTCATCTGAAGGCAGGACCCTTAGGGTAGAACCACCCCAAGGCCCACACCCAAATGAACCATGATGGCAAGCCACCCAACAGAAAGACAAGCCCTGTGTCAAGCTGGGGAGACCTCCCTCTAACCAAGTTTGGCACGGGCCACCCTACCAAGACTGGAAACGGGGAAACAGAAGGGCAAAGGAGAACACAACGGCCAACATGTCGCCATCAGAATGTGATAGGTCGCACGTCGCCTTCTGACTGGTGTCGTGATAGCTAACCTGTCCCGCCTCAACAGAAGCCCAAACCACGAATGGGGGCCAAACCATGGTCCCCTAAGCTATAATACAACAAACAAAGAGGGGAGGAAGAAGAGCACACCTAGAAAGGAATTGAAAATGGCTTGAGTGGCAACAATGACACCTCTCCTCACCCACAAACGACAAGAACTAAACCACCACACAAGAGGGAGCACCACCGGCAAGCTTTCTCCAGTGCTAAACCACAAGCAAACCTCGAGCACAGGGAGGATAGTCCAAAACAAGCTCCATCTCCTCAAAACAGCAAGAGAGAGGAAGAGATCCCTATAGAGAAATGACGAGCCAGACTCTTTGGGGCCCTGCACGTCGGATTGTCCGCCTCCTCCTCGCTCCACGCGCTCCCACGCTCCGCCACGAGCATGCCGACACCTCCACCAAGCTCAAAACCTGAGAAAGAGGGAGGGAGCTCCCCCACAACGAAGAAGGGAAGATGGAAGAAAAAAGGGGAAGAAAGAAGAAGAAAGAAGAAGAAAAGAGGGTATACATGCCTTAAGGCCTTGGAACTGAGGTTGCGATAAGATAGGCATCGCGTTCTTAACTAGAACTTGACAAGCACCTTGTCACCTTCTCAAAAGTTCCGACAAGTCTTCTGATAGGCAGACAACCACCAGGCCACGTGTAGTGCACGCATGTGCACTAGGTGAACGCGACAATTGGCACGTCGCCTTCATACACATGTGCACGAACACGTGGCACGCCAGCCACAGACAATAGGAATGCGACAAGAGGGTCGTTGCCTTCTCAACCAGAAGGCGACACGGAACACGTCGCATTCAGAATGCGATAGCTCGATCCGTCGCGATCCCAAGAACAACTCCAAGGCAACCAAAACCCGGGATGTTACAAATCTAACCAACTTAAAACAATTTTGTCCTCAAAATTAAGGGCGAAACCTAGTCGGAGAAAACAACCAGTGTAAAGAGACCACTAGGTCGTGCCACGACTTCCTGGTAGTCACCACCATGACCCCGCCACAAATGGAGTGCTTAACTAGACATCCGACAGCTCACAGAGTGCACACCAACTTGTGCGAAGAACACAATCGGGCATCGATAACTCCAATGGCGCGGCGCACTCCCAAACCAACCAGAGAACAACTGAAACCTCAAGTCAGAAACCACACGACTAAGCCCTCAACTGACCACAAGACTCTGCTGAAAGGCTTCGCACAACTAGCAATAGCTAGCACCTACCACAAGGCCAAACGAGAGTCCCATAAGAATGACCCGAAACCAAGCGGTAACACGTACGTGGAGAACACCACGGCACGTAGGACAGTGTCCATCGGCACCACTCGATCTCACCCAAATCATCCTTGTGGTTCAACAAGGGCACACAACAACTCTGGAGCCACAGAAACCTTAACCTAATGCTCCACAAGCACAACGTGCGGAGATAAAACCAGGGAAGACATTTGAGGTTGACAAAGCCAGGCTACTCAAGACATCGTCAAACTACATAGGAATAGAAACAACAGCAGAGGCCGAGAACAACACGTCGACCTCAGAGGGACCCAGACCAAAGTAGGGTACCACAACCGAACACACTCACTCCCAAAGCGAGAGGGAAAACCCAGACATATGCCATGACCAAAGCCTGGCGTACCACCGATAGGGCTATCGAGATAAGGTAAAGCAGCCACCCCACAGTGGTAACAATACAACCACAAGGCACCGGCCAGCAAGAAGTGTCTCAGAGGAACACCGAGCAAACTTGTGGAACGACGTACAAAGCTTACGATCAGGGTATACAGCACAATACACGGTGCTATTACAAGCACTGGGAGCCTCCCAAGGCTCCAGACGGCACAAAATTGAAACACTTGGGCATGAGCACACCACGGCTCTGGGGAAAGCACAATTCCGCCAGAACCAACAGAGAAGAACTCCGAGCGCACCTCACTGGAGCTCACAACTAGTCAGCACAAGGCCGACAACAATCACAGACAAGTGTCGCAATGCTCAACCAACGATGCAACACGGCACACAGAACACCTACTTAGCTCGAGCAACAACGCCGACTGAGCAGAGCACAACACACAACGGCGCACAGGCACGTGAGGCCAAAAATACAACCAACACAACACACACCCCAACAACAAGGGGACAACCAACAAGGCAAGGACACCTTCGACCCGATCCACAGGCAACAACCCTACACCAGTGAAGGCCACACCACACGTAGGCTCTCTGAACACAGGTCGACAGCAAACCCAACCGCAGCACGAGCAAACCGGCCGACCACGCTTGTAGCTTTTGCACCCAGCAATAGCAGCAACACTCTCTTGCAGCTCACACTCAGACCCTACTGGAAAGCTAGCCACCTACAACAAAGAACCAAATGCTCAGACCTAATAGCAACTCTACACGGACGGGCCAATAACATACTAGTACCTTTCTTTAGAACAACCATAGTTATTAACTCATTACAAATCACATCAGACCCTTGAGATCTGATACTACTATAACAACTCGACCTCCTGGACTCCCGCCAGGGACCCTGAAGGTCGCACTGCCATCCATAGATCCGAAGACCTAGAAGGGTAAGAATTTAGTCCAATGAGATAAGCAATGAATTCAAATAACTATAACAAGAAAGTTCATACATTAATAAAGAAGTTATGTACACCATGTCCCAAATAAAAGTACAGGCATAGAAAGAAAGTGCAACTACTCCTAAAGGTCAGAATTCTCTGAATATGCAACAAGGTGGAGAGGTAGTAGTTCATCAGGTGTGGCATCAAAAGGAGCCTTGATCAAATGGTCCATAGTAAAGATGGTGGTACCTGCAACTAGTAGCGATGCAACTGACTTGGGGACCGGAGCTCCTTCAAATGATATACCCGTTCCCTTTCCTCAAGTTTCCATAGAGTCGGAAGAGGGAGCTACCCTTCATCCTTTGAAGGGAAAGCCTGGTGACAGTTTAGAGGGCTGTTTTGATCTTCTGGTTTCTGGTTCGCAGGTAGTTCAGGAAGTGATAGAGTAGAAACATCCTACGTCAAGTGGTCAACATGGTTTGCATGGAAGCTCTCCAATAAGTAGTTCGGGGTCTTATCCTCAAAATGAGGGTCAGTAGAATCTTCAGGTCGTGCACAACCAGGCGCAAGTGCTGCATGGTTTGCATAGCTTACAGTGTTGCCCATCTTTTAGGAATGTTAATGATCAACCGCCGGCAGATGGTGAGGTTACTTTTGCTTCTTCTGTGGCTCCTACCGAAGAGGTTGAAGACATGCCAAACTTTGAAGTTTCCATTTGTGTTCCTCCGGATCCTGTCCTTCAAAAGGCAACGATTCTTGCTACTATGGAAAACAAGTTCATGCTGGTCATGGCTGCTCAAAATAAGGAGGGTCAAGAAAAAACGTTGGGTGCAAGGACTCGCTCTAAAGCTAAGGCAGTGGTAGGCTCTTTTTCTCGTCATCTGTCGTTATCACTCCTTCCATCTTTTACTGGAATATACGAGGCATTGCAAATCTTGCCTCTCGGTGTTCCTTAAGAAGACATATTAGAAGGAATAAAGTTGATTTCCTGGCAATTGCTTAGCCCATGGTTTCTATTGATAGAGTCGATTCGGTTCGCTCATATCTTGGGATGGACTATGTTATCGGTACTGGTGGGGACAATGCTAAGTTATGGGTATTCTGGAGAAATTTCCATTTTCAGATGGTTCAGTGCTTTGACCAGCATATTACTATGGCGGCGGTGAAAGACGGCAGGAATTTCCTTCTCATAATGGTTGTGTATGACAGTTGTCTTCTTGATCATCGTTGCATGTTGTTTGAAGACCTGCAGAACTTCTCCAGGCATGTGGACGTCCCATGGCTTGTGGGCGGCGATTTTAATTGTGTCTCCACCCCTGCGGAGAAGCATGGTGGTAGTCCTACCAACCTACATGGAATGATGGATTTCAACTCTTTCATCTCTGGTACATCTCTATTCGACATGGGTTTTACTGGTTCTAACTTTACTTGGTCCAATAATCACACCGGAGTGGCATCAGTTAAGGCCAGATTGGATCGATTTTTGTGTAACTAGTCGTGTGGGGGTACTTATTCTAGTCTTCTTGTCATACATCTTCCGCGTGGTCTATCGGATCATGCCCCTCTTCTCCTCACGTCACTTCTCGACCCCAGTCAGGTTTATCTTTCAGTCCAGTGGTGTTCTCAAGAATCTTTTCAGAATACTGTTAAAACTGCTTGGGATAATCCAACTGCTTGGCATTATAATCCATTCGTGGTTCTTCATATGAAGCTTAAGGCGGTTAGAGGGGTGTGCATACCTAGAATAAGGTCACCATTGGCAATGTTCATGACAACCTCATTCGGGATGAAGAGTTGGCTAAGGATCCTCAAGATATGTTTGATGTTGATCCTTCTCCAGAAAACAGGTCTGCTCTGGGTGCTGCTAATGCCACATTAAGAAAATCTATAAGTCGTGTGGATCACTTCTGGCTGAGAAAGCTCGGATGCAGGGTTAGAGAATGGGGATAAACACAACTTTTTATCATGTTGTAGTCAGGGGAAATAGAAGGCGTAACACCATTAATAGGCTTAAGGTGGGAGGTTCCTGGTGTGAAGACCAGGATATTCTCAAGCAAGAGGTGGTTAACTATTTTGGAACTCTCCTTCAAACATCTGTACATGATATCGATGACTCCCTTCTTCAAGTTATTCCCTCTTCAATTACTGATGATCAGAATAAAACCCTTACTACTATTCCTACCAATTAAGAAATAAAAAAGGCTGTTTGGAGTTTGAAGGCAGACAGTGCCCCGGGTCCTGACGGTTTTACTGGTCATTTTTATACTTCATGTTGGGATATTATTCACCAAGATGTGTGTCAGGCAGTTATTGTTTTTTTTAATGGATTACCAATGCCTAGAGGTGTTACCTCCTCTCTTATTGCGTTGGTCCCCAAGACTCATGCTCCCACCTCTTTTGGGGATTTTCGACCAATCAGCTTGTGTAACTTTTGCTACAAAATTGTCTCCAGAATTCTTTGTGATAGGTGGTGAATATTCTCCCTCTCATTATCTCTGACGAACAAGGGGCTTTTGTAAAAGGCAGAATGATCCTGGACAATATCTCTCTGGCCAGACAAATGTAAGAGACCTCAGTAAGGGTCAGAGGTAATATGTGGTGTTTAAACATGATATTAAGAAAGCTTATGATAGCGTGGAGTGGGATTTCCTCTTTGCGGTCCTGGGTAAATTTCGCTTCTCTAACAGATTTAAATCTTACATTGGCATGTTGATTAGTAACTGCTGGTTTTCTATTCTTTTCAATGGCTTGCCTGCTGGATATTTTCGTTCTACCCGGGGTCTCAGGCAAGGGGATCCGCTTGCCCCAGCTCTTTTTATCATCATGGAAGAAGCTCTTAGCAGAGGCATCAAACATATGGTTCATGAGGGTCATCTTAACCATTATGTTGGTTCGAGAATTTGTCCTTTAATATCCCATCTCTTGTATGTGGATGATACTCTTATCTTTCTTAATGGAGGAGTTCTAAATGTGAGAAGAATGATGGAGCTCCTCAATCGCTACTCCTCTTCCTCAGGTTAGGAAATCAATGCATCAAAGAGCAGCTTCATGATCTCTACTAAGGCTTCTGCTCAGGTGGTCAATAAGATTAAAGATGTCACTGGTTTTCTAAGCAAAGAGGGCCGTTTATATACTTGGGAGTTCCACTGCGTCCAGGGAGAGTCCTTGCTTCTAACTTCCAACTTCTCATTCAGAAAATTAATGGCAAGATGGCTTCTTGGAAGCCTAGATTTATTTTGCAAGCTAGGATAGTAACGCTGATCAACTCGGTGCTAGCCTCCATCCATGTCTACCTGGCTGCTTCTGCCACTATCCTAGTGAGTATCATGAATTACATTCATAGAGCTTGTGTTAACTTCTTTTGGGATGGCACTGATGGTATGAGAAGGCATCACTGGGTTGCGTGGGCAAATATTCAATGCCCCATTGATGAAGGTGGTCTGGGTGTTCGAAATATCAAACAAGTTCAGATGGCTTTAGCGATAAAGCAGATTTGGAATGTTTACCATGGCTCCTCTCTTTGGCACCAATATGCTAGAAGTCGTTTTCTCTAGGCTGGGAATTCTAGAATTTGGCCTATCCAGGGCATCTCATCCAGAGTCTTGTCTGTGGCTCACCAACTTGTTCAGGACGTCCACAAAGGAATCATGGAATCTCCACAAAGGAAAACCAGGTCTTCTGGGGACATGGTAACGTCCCACCTTATGTAAAGGTCCAATAGTCTTGAACCGATGGGGTCTTTTTCATGTTAGGTCTATATGACCTCACACCATGTAATCTTCTTCATCATTTTATAATATAATTTGGCCCAGGTTCTATGCTGGTGGAGTCGGTCCATTCTCCCCACCTGAGGGAGGGTGCACTCTCCCAAATCTTGATCCTGAGGACCGCCTTTGTTTTAAAAAAAATATCCTTAAGGGGCATACCCAGAGGACTTGCAAAAAGGCAACTCTCAACTCACACAGTACAAGAGCTCTCATGCTCACAACTCATGCTTCTGGCAACGCACTGCGAACAAATTGCGACAACAACCGTCCGGCAATGAACTCCTGCGATAGCGAGTCCCTACCTGAAGAAACTAGGGCGGTGAGCCTTGCGAATAAGGCTCAGTAGGGATAACGAGTCCCTTACCAGCTAGAGAAGCAGGAACTACAAAGAACGCGGAAGCAAACTACTCTAAAAGAAGTAAAGCGAGAACACCTACTGCAGAATACTAAAAAGCAGTGGAACAGAGTAATGCCACGGCCAACAACCAGAGTCGGGCCAAACACGACTCTTGAAAGAACAGCGGAGTCAGACACAATGCGAAAGAAACCCTTGGTATGCACCCACCGAGACAAAGAGCTCACGAAACATCGGAGCAAGCACATGAGATGAGAGTCTCACGACACAAGCACCGCCATCCCAGACCTCCATGAGGTAAGGAAGGCATAGACAGGTGTCACCATGAGCGACATTGAGCAGCCACGTGAGAAGGACGTCTCACCAGAAACACAGCCACCATAGACCTCCACAAGGCCATGGGCCCACAAGCAGAAACACCCTGGACCCCGGACACACCACGAGGTCAGGGAACCACATACGACGGTGCTACCATGGATGGCACCAAGGAACACATTACGGAAATAGCAGTCGAGTGCCTGCACAAGACACCCGAGAGAACATGTAGTGCGAAAACAACTAAGCACGGCCAACGAGGCTAGACCGACAATGCCACGAAAGCCAGGCGTGGCAAGGTTACAACCATCGAGCATGCTAGGGCAACGAGACACACTTGGAAACACAGAAGGAAATGTCGACATAACAACAACAACCAAGCCACCACCACTGGCAGCGAAGAGGAGGACACATTGTCAACAACATCTGCTCACCAGTCACCGGCTCCTACTTACAACCTCCTCGTTAGAGTGAGGCTAGTGAGCCACCACGGAGAACACCACAATGAACAACTGCAGCATGGCCAAGCTGCAGCCCCACGCCTAACACCGCGACGTGGCTCCAAAACCAACGCTGAGAGAGGCAGTGAGAAGGACTAGCTGATTTGTGCCGGAAGAAGAACCAACCACCTCGGCATCTCAGACTCAACTAAGAGAGCTCTACAAATAACTCTACACCACTGTCCACCAACGTTTTCCCCTCTGCTACCAGAGTCTATAACTCGAGCTCGCCCACCGCATGGAGAACTCCCTCAACGCACGCGGGGACTGGTGGTCCAGGTAATGGTGAAACCTCTACAACGGACAAGCCCTTTAGTGCCAAGCACCGGGCGAACTGAGAATAGGCGGGGCAACCACAACAAACAAACAGCACAGCTGGCTTGTAACCAGGACAACCCTAGCAGGCACAGGCATGCACGATACACCTCTCGAAAACCCCCAGGAGGACCGACAGCCAACACAGGCACACACACTTCAGCCCGGAACACAAAAAAAAATGGAAGGAGCTTCACAACATCATAGCAGCCAGAAGGCGACCAAAGGCCTGTCACGATCCAAACCAGAATGCGACACATACCCCATCGCGAGCAGAATGCGACACAGACCCTGTCGTGACCAGAACGCGACAGAGAACCTGTCGCAACTAGAATGCTACAGATAGGGTGCCACCTTCAGATTCAGAATTCTGATCTGACGTATCGACCCGTCACGTTCCTCATTTGAAGGTAGGCCCCTTAGGGCAGAACCACCCTAAGGCCCACACCCAAAGGAACCATGATGGCAAGCCACCCAACAGAAAGACAGCCCCCGTGCCAAGTTGGGGAGACCTCCATCTAACCAACTTGGGCATGGGCCACCCCACCAAGACTTGAAACGGGGAAACAGAAGGGCAAAGTGGAACGCGATGGCCAACTTGTCGCCATTAGAATAGGACATGCTGCACGTCACCTTCTAACTAGTGTCGCGACAGCTAACCTATCGCGACCTCAGACAGAAGCCAAACCACGAATGGGGGCCAAACCACGGTCCCCCAAGCTACAATACAACCACCATAGAGGGGAGGAAGAAGAGCACACCTAGAGAGGAACTGAAAATGGCTCAAGGGGCAACAATGCCACCTTCCTCGCCCACAAACCACAAGAACTAAACCACCACACACGAAGGGGCACCACCGGTAAGCCTTCTCCAGTGCTAAACCAGAAGCAAACCTCGAGCACAGTGAGGATAGCCCAAAACAAGCTCCATCTCCTCAAGATAGTAAGAGCGAGCAAGAGAACCTTACAGAGAAATGACAAGCCAAACCCATTGAGGCCCTTCACGTCAGATTGGCCGCCTCCTCCTCGCTCCACGCCGCTCCCACGCTCTGCCACGAGCATGCCAACACCTCCACCAAGCCCAAACATGAGAAAGAGGGAGGGAGCTCCCCCACTACAATGAGGGGAAGAAGGAAGGAAAAAGGAGAAGGAAGATGAAGAAAGGAGGGTCAGCATGCCTTAAGGCATTGGAGCTGAGGTCGCGACAAGATAGGCGTTGCGTTCTTAACCAGAACGCGACAAGCATTTTGTCGCCTTCTCAAAAGTTCTAACAGGTCTTCTAACAGGCAGACAACCTCTAGGCCTCGTGTCACGCATGCATTTGCATCAGGTGAACGCGACAACTGGCACGTCGCCTTCATACACGTGCGCGGACATGTGGTGTGCCAGCCATAGACAACAGGAACGCGACAAGAGGGCCATCACCTTCTCAACCAGAAGGTGACACGGAACACATTGCGTTCAGAATGCGACAACTCGATTCATCGTGATCCCAAGAACAACTCCAAGGCAGCCAAAACCTGGGATGTTACACATTGGTTGTCAAAGTGTAGTTCCCACATATCAGCACCTGGAAATGCCCCATACTCCGTCAACATATGCCTTACAGTTGTGGCCTGAAAAAAAAAAAAAATTCAAAAGCAAGGAATTATTGGCTAAAAGAAATTGTTTGAGAAACTTACCCATTTTCTTTCCGAGGCCTTATGGATGGGCCGACTTTGCAATGAATTATATGACACAAAGTGATGATTCTCTGTGTCCACAACAAATAAATGCCAGTGATTTCGGGAGTGTAACACAAAGAATAGCCACTTGTTTTGCTGGAGGGCTTCCAAATGCTCATTCTCATAACAACATTGTAACAAATGTAAGGCCTTCTATTGCGTTAAGCAAGAGATTCCTTGGATGTGATTTACCAAAATTGTTGGAAAACAAACCCACCTGTGATAAGTATTCACAATGTTCTTCTTCTGGTGCAGGAGGTAAATCAATCCATCAATAACCTACATATGGTCCATAGTTAGTACAAAGAAACTGGCTTTGAAGGGAGTTTAACTATAAAAACATAAGATAAAATACAAACCGTGTCTTCAATCATGCAACCGTAAAGTAGGTTTACGACGTGCGATGAAAACTCCAAAATATAGAGGAAGAAAACATCATAATACATAAATTTTGAAATAAATATGAAATCACACAAATTCAAGAAACTTACTCAGTTTCAATGCTGGCATTTGCACACAATTGAAGGAAGTTGTCGACAATGGCATTGTCCTCATCGTTCAATTCTGCTGTGCACACCCAATCTCCACTGACTTGGACGTTCGGTCAATGTTGATCACCTAGGTTGTGTGCCCATTTTAGATGAATGGAATAATAGGTTATGTAGTAAATAATAGAGACATACCACTATCTTGCCTTCTTAGACATTTTAATGGGCTTCTTAACCTGTTCATAAGGGGAATCATAGGCACCAGGACGTTGGTCCTCACACTTCTTGATTGCCTGAACTGTTGAGCTAGGAGTCTGGGCATCAACCTCCTCAACATGACTTGTTGGAACCTCGTCAAAATGACATATTGGTGGTGCCGAATCATCATTCATCATTGGAGGTTGGACATCCGCAACAATGTCCAAAGGAGCATCAATCAGCCCATGTTTAGGAAATGTAGGGGTTGACACAACTGTAGGGGTTGGCCCAGTTGCCCCTTCTTCATGAGTCACCGGTTCATCCATTTAATGAATGTACCACATGAATTCGTCAATTTTCCTCTTTTGATCATTCATGTTAGTGATTAACTTGTCAAATTTGTCTTCAAGAGACTTTAATGATGCTGCGATTTCTTGTAGAAGAGAGAAGGAAGTAGCAGCTAGAGGAATATCAGTTTTTTGTTGAGGGGGGCATACCCTTGATGAGTCCTCTTGGACTGTTTGGTTAATTGACCTCCCCTCGTATATGGTTTCCTATTCATTCCGCTCAATCGCCAAACTTCTGGTAACCGGAAAAAGAAAATTATAGCAATAAACATCAGATTACACAGTTCATTACTTAATAAGAATTTCATTGTGAAAAAGACTCTAAAAACCTGTTGGCTAGTGAGGGATCCTATAGCGAATGATATAGTCTGCTGTCGAATGGTCCTGTAGACGCGAGATTTGGCCCATCCCCGCATGGTTCATGACCCAATAAGGCATGTTTGACTGCTTGTTGACTTTGCCTCAGATCCCATGTAGACATCCACAATGACTGCCGCTAACTTCATGTTGACGGCAAGGTCCCTGGACGCTGACACAGGTTAACGGCCACATGTGTTGACGTCTACATGGGGTTGGCGGCAGCATCGCTTGCCGTCAACCTGGGTTTACTTGGTCTGTGCAACTGCTCGAGATTCCAGCCCACTTGCACCCTTGTTGGGTCTTCATGTGTAATGTTTGTGTTTAAATGTTTTTGATAATAGACAATGTGAATTGATGTTGTGTGAATGATAGAAATATGATGACAATGACAAAGACATGCAAGAAACAATCACATATGAGAACATGCTTTTATTGATCATATATACATTCATTGTATCTCACTTATAATGTTTCTCAATGTAGGTGTGAATGTATAGAAGTCAAGCAACAAGAACCAAGTGAAAAAGATCAAGAAAAAGATTTCAACTGAACTCCTGTCGACAGCCATGAAGACCTTTGTCGACAGATGCACCATCCAGAACAAGACTAGCTACAGGAAGCACATTTGGGACAGTAGCTATCGACAGTTGAAGCTCACATGTTGACAGATACAGATGTCCTGTCGACAGATGATAATCGCCTATCGACAGCCTAGTGTTCCAGGAACTCTCAAAGGTTCTGGAAACCTGAAATATGCAGTAGCTGTCGACAGCAGCAAATCGCCTGTCGACAACCGATGTTTTAGAAAGATCCGATGGTCTGGATATGATCTATATTTGGGTGATCCCTTTAAGCATGACTCTCTATGTTTGGACACCCATATATAAAGATCATATGAAGCTATTTTTGCAGTAAGAAGCCACCATATCTAAACCCTAAGCAAAACCGAGAGAGAGAAAACTTCTCCCTGCTGCTCTGCTTCAACCCTCATCCAGATCAAAGAAGAATCATCTTCGGAATGGAGTTGAAGTTGGTTCATCCAGGGTTCAAGCTTCTACATCATCTGAGGATCATCAAAGTGAAGCTTGGAGTTCTTCTGGATGACCAACGACAAGAGTTCTTCAACTGGATTTGTTCTTTCATCTTAGAACTCTTATCCTTTCATATTTCTCATATATCCGTGTGTGTGGTTGTGATTCAAGTGTCCCTTGTGCTTGATTCACGTATGGCTAGTTGTTCTGATTGAGTTTGCATTAGAGAACTTGAGTGTGTGTGTTGTAAGAGTCGAACTCGCTTATAAGCAGTGTTTCTATGAGTGTGTGTGGACGGTGGACGTAGGATACACAAGTTGTGTACTCCGAACCACCTTAAATCATCGTGTCTGTGGTTTGAACATTTTACGATAGATGTTTGGTAGGCACGTTGGTTTCTCATACGTTAGATAAGTTATTTATTGTTCTACTTTTAATCAACACATACATCTTGGTTCGAATTAAAATCAAATCTGTTTGAGATTTCAATAAGTCTGTGTTTCTATCAAAAAGAAGATCCTAGTGTTTAAATTGGAAGTAATCTATTCACCCCCCCCCCTTCTAGATTACCATAATAGATAATTCCGCATATCTTTCAATTGGTATCAGAGCGAGATTTCTACGATTTACTGCTTTTGTAGCTTAATCTTACGATTAGGAGATTCTCGATCTCATGGAATCTAATAAGGGGTTTATGGCTTAAGGACATTCAGTGTCCAGGCCACCTTTCCTTGATGGCACTGATTATCCATATTGGAAAAATCGTATGCAGGTCTTTCTGAGAGCTCAAGACTTTGAGCTATGGAAGATCGTCAGTAAAGGAGCGTCTGTGCTGCCCGAAGATGAAGATACTTGGACAAAGGAATAGATTAAGAAAGACACCTTGAATTGGAGCGCATTAAATATAATGCAATACGCTGTGCACCCAAAGGAGTATTCAAGAGTCTCCACATGTTCTTCAGCAAAAGAAATGTGGGACAAGCTGGAAGTCATCTATGAAGGTACATCTGAGGTAAGGGAAACCAAAGCCAACATGCTTATATCTGAGTATTAAATGTTTAAAATGAAACATGATGAAACCATATCCGATATGCTTGCAAGATTCATGCTAATTATCAATGGGTTGAAAGGTCTTAAGAAAGAATACTCAGAAAGTGACTTAGTTAGGAAGATACTTCGGTCTCTTCCATCCACTTGGAATACTAAGGCCATCGTCATTGAGGATTCTAAAGATCTTTCAAAAATGAAATTAGATGAGCTAATTGGTTCCTTGATGACCTACGAAATAAATGTAAAGAGGAAAGAAACTAAAGAAAATCCAAGAAAATCAATTGCTCTAAAAGCTTTCAACAAAAATTCCTCTAGTTCCAAAAACGATGTTCAACAGGAAAGTGATGACAATGAAATGTCTAGTGATAGTGAGAACGATGAAATGGCCATGCTCACTAGATAGTTCAAGAAATTCCTTAAGTTCAAAAGGAAAGGCTCAGGTAACTCCAAATCTTTTCAAAAGAAAGATTTTTTAAATAAATTTCAATCTAACAAGAAATCTGATATGATTGTGTGCTATGAGTGTAAGAAACCAGGGCATATGAGAGGAGAATGCCAGGAGCCCAAGAAGAAACTGAAGAAAGAAAAATTCACCTTCAAGAAAGTCAAGGCAATGTTGGCAACTTGGAGTGATGAAGACGAAGACGAGGACGCACAAGCAAGCTCAGGAGATGAAGAAATTCACTACTTAATGGCAAGGAGTGAGATCTCCACTGAGGCAACCTCTCCCTTTGAGAACTATACATTAGATGAATGGGAAGAAGCTTATACACTGCTCTTTGAGAAATTTTGTGAGTTCAAGTCTGAGAACAAAGCACTGACAAAGAAAATCAACTCATTTGTTCATAGCACATCCAATGATAAACAAATTGTCATTCTAAATAAAGAAATTGAGATGATGAAAATTGATGAAGAAGCTCACAGTGAGGAAATAGATTGCATGAAAGAAAAATTGCAAGAAAGTGAAAAAGAAAAGCAAAGTCTAACAGACTCTCTTGAAGATCTTCAACATGTACATCAAGAATTATAGTTGGAACAAACTGAAAAAGAGCTAAAAGAAAAGACTGAAGATCTTACAAGATTTGTAAAGGGAAAACAAAATCTTGATGTTGTTTTGGGTGCAAAAGTTATTGTAACAAAGCATGGGCTTGGATACCAACCAGTAAAACAAAAGAAAATTGAAGTTTGTTGATTATAGTCCAAGCACAAGCAAACAAGTTCCTCCCAAGAGCAAGAAAACTCAAGTAAAGGGTAAGCAACAGCAACCCAAACAAAAGACTTCAGTTGTTCAACAAACTAAGAAGTCTGTCGACAGACCTAATGAGAGCTGTCGGCAGGCCTGGAAATATGCTACCAAGGGACAGCCATCCAGGCAACAAAAGGGAAAAATGTAAATAAATAATTATCAAAATAATAAAACAACTGTTCTGAGAAAATCTCCATCATGCAATGTCTGTAGGAAACTTGGCCATAATGAAAAACAATGCTGGAATAATTCAAACAAACTGAAACTCAAACAAGTTTGGATTCCAAAGCATTTACTTTTTAGCATGAATGAAAAATTGGGACCCAAAGTAATTTGGGTACCAAAACCTCTTGTCTGATCCATCTATACAGGAATGCCTAGCAGCCCAAAATCGAAACAAATGGTACTTGCATAATGGCTGCTCGAGGCACATGACGGGGGACAAAGAAAAATTCGATCTGCTGGTGGAAAAAGACAGAGGTCAAGTTGTCTTTGGAGGTAACAATAAGGGCCAAATCATTGGCACAGGTAAGGTAGGTAAGTATGCCTCTAATTCAATGGACAACGTGTTGTTGGTTGATGGTCTTAATCACAATTTACTTAGCATAAGCCAACTGTGTGATAAAGGTCATAAAGTTATTTTTGAATCAAATGCATGCAAAATTGTTGATAAAGAAACAGGAAATCTCAAGTTTTCTGGAAAAAGGGTGAATAATATCTATTTAGTTGATTTAGATGAACCAGAAAACAAAAAATTGTGTCTTGTTGCAAGTAAACAGGATGAGTTGACTTTGTGGCATCGTAGGCTTGGCCATGCGAGCTACAATGTTTTTCATAAGATCATGAAGAAGAAATTAGTAAGTGGACTTCCTGAAATTCAATTCAATAAAAGTGAAAGTTTCTGTGATAAATGTGCACAGGAAAAACAAACCAGAAAATCCTTCAAATCAAATGCCCCATCATCACTTCAAAACCTTATGAACTATTGCAAATGGACCAGTTTAGACCTACTAGAACTCTTAGTCTCAATGACAAACGTTTTGATTTTGTCATTGTAGATGACTACTCTAGGTTTACTTGGGTCAAATTCTTGGCTCACAAAAATGAATCACTGAAAATCTTTGAAGAGTTCTTTCATAAGATTGAGTATGGGAATGTTCATAAGATGCTCAATCCGCATGATCATGGGGGAGAGTTTGACAATAATCTTTTTCTGAATTTTGCAGAACCAAGATATTGATCACAAGTTTTCCTCTCCAAGGACTCCGGAACAAAATGGTGTAGCGGAGAGAAAGAACAGGACCTTGGTGGAAATGGCTCGCACTCTTTTGGTTGAAAGTCAACTCACAAGAAGCTTTTGGGCAGAAGCAGTGAACACCTCATGCTACATCCTTAATAGAGCCATGGTAAGACCTGTGATGAAGAAACCTCCCTATGAACTGTTAAAAAGTAAGAAACCCAGTATTGGGTATTTTAGGGTTTTTGGCTCCAAAGTGTTTATACATAACAATGATAAAGTTGATTTAGACAAGTTTGAAGCCAAAAGTGATCCAGGTATTTTTCTTGGATACTCAGAACACTCTAGAGCATATAGAGTGTTTACCAATAAAAATAGAACTGTGGAAGAAACTCCACATGTTGTTTTTTATCAGTATCATGTAAAGACTAACAGTTCAAAATTTCACAGGTATGATGATGGAGAAGAAGGAACAATACTTGAGAAACTACATAAGAAAACTAAAGGAAATCCTCAAGTAAAAACCAAAACTAATAGTGCATATTTTCGCAGGTACGATGATGATGATCATGGATTATCTTTCAAAAAACAAGATGATGAAACTGAAGAAGATCCTCAAGAGGAAAAGATGCAAGATGAAAATCCTCAAGAACCCCCCCCCCCCCCCCCCTGAAAAACATGGCACACAAGATCCACTTCCTCAAATCCAAGATCAACCAAGTCCTTCAACAATCACAAATGTCAGGTAAAACAATTTGATGATGGCTTCTTCATCAATCAAGAAAAATATGTCAAGGAGGTACTGAAAAAATATCAGTTTGAGCAAGCCAAGCCAGCCTCCACCTCAATGAGTACAAGTGTTAAACTTGAAAATGATGACAAAGCTAAATTGGTAGATGCAAAGCAATAACGAGATATGATTGGCTCCCTCCTATACCTTACTGCAAGCAGGCCTGACATATAGTTTAGTGTTTGTCTTTGTGCTAGATATCAATCTAGTCCAAAGGAAAGCCACTTGATTGCTGTTAAGAGAATTTTCAGATATCTCTCAGGAACACATGATTTGTGTTTATGGTATCTAGCAGGTAGTAGACTTGATTTGATTTCTTATTATGATGTTGACTATGCTAGGTGTAAAATTGATAGAAAAAGTACTAGTGGGTGCTGTCAATTTTTTTGGTGCTTGCATGGTTTCGTGGGCATCCAAGTAGCAACACTCAGTTGCACTTTCCACTAAAGGCAGAATATGTTGGTGTAGGGAGTTGTGCGGCTCAAGTATTGTGGGTAAAAAGTCAGTTGTGTGACTACAACATTAACATTGGATGTACATGTATTCTATGTGACAACACTAGTGCTATTAATATCTCCAAAAATCCAATTCAACACTCAAGAACCAAACACATTGAGATTAGACATCATTTTCTGAGAGATGAGGTAGCAAACAAAACCTTGGAGCTTAGTTTCATACCCACAAAGAAACAACTGGCAGATATCTTCACTAAACCTTTGTCTGAGGATAGGTTCACAATATTGAGAAGAGAATTCGGCTTGTGCAAAATGCATGAGACCAATGCCCCATATGAGGAAATGATATTTGTGTATAGTGACTATGAGGTATATGAAATGGTGACATGTGAAGAACAAGTCATGCTTGTCAGAAACAATATTATGCGTGAGGACACATTCTCCGCCAAGTATCCACAGTCTTCTTATATATGAAGGTCATTCACTTCACAAAAGGTATTGGTTTTTCTTTATGTTTGTTATACGCATCCTCTTAAAAAGAATGTATTTTGTTGCTCACATGGTTATGGATGTTGTGTTGTGTGCAAATGCTTGATTGATTTGCTTCAATGTTGACTCATCACATGTACACATATGGGGGAGTAAGGTAAGGCTAGGCGAGTGAAATGGTCAGGGATACTTCTTATATTCCATGTGTCTTTATCCCTCATCCATATTGTTCCCAATCTCTCTCCATTCCAGTCATAACACTTGCTTTCCAGCTACCTGTCGACAGCCAGCATCTCAGTTGTCGACAGACAAGCCTTCCCAGAACCTACATCTTACTGGAATTCAGTACCTGTCGACAGGCAACTTCTTGTTGTCGACAGATACATCTTTTATGTCAATTCCTCTTCTTTTCTTATCCCTTCTTAATGAGTATGTTCACAATCTCTGTGTAAGGGGAGAATTTGGACTTAATGATCATTACAACCTATCATACTCACATAGTATCCAAGACATTGACTTCATCGCAATGATTTTGAAATAATATTTTGTGCTTGAGTCTAGGTTGTGTCATCTAGCAAACATTGGACAAATGTAATGAACTTAACTTAACTCATTTGAATAACTCCCTTGTGGATTATCATATTTCTCAAATGGTTTGATAAGTAAGATGGTTATTGAACTTAATGTTTTACATGGCTTTTAACCTTAAATAACCATCAACCTTGATTGATAAAAGTAATAAAAAGGGAGAAAAGCTACATATTTCTAAACAAAAATAAAAATAAAATGATTTTGGATAAAAGGTAGAGTAATTATGATCATTACTGAGTAGCCGGGACATGGGCATTACAATGTCTGTCTTCGCATCAAAAAGTCATTTATTAACTCTGTAAAATGGTTATGATGGTCACTCAACATGAGTAACTGGGGGTACGGGCATCCCTCATGTCTACCTCACGTCAAAAAGTGAAAGTGCCTAATTACCACTTTTTCCATTGCTCAATCATAAAAAATCTTTTGCAATGCTAGAAATAGAGTGAAGCTCCATGATCTTGACCTCAAGGCATTGGGTTGTCTATTGTCAATTGTTTATGTGGACATTACCTTCATTTACCCACTGAAAATCAACACTAAGACTTATGATTTTTCTCAATGGTTTTATTCAAGGGGTTATCTTATATTCATAGGCTTTTGAACCATGTTTTCTAAATGCCATAACTTTATATTCCCGGAGTATTATCTCTTAACCATTGTAGAATTTTTATGTGTCTTCATACTACTGGTTATGACACATTGTAATGAGTATAAAACCTGTTCTCAACCTTAAAATCCAAATGGCATGCTCATTCCCCATTTAAATCCACAAAAATTAACCTCTGGCAAAAATCTGCCTTAGCAGCTATCGATAGCCGGCGGCCTGGGCAGTTCATAAGCCCCACCGGCGTGCCCTTTGGCCAGATTTTGTAGGTCGCTTTCCATTTCAAATCCTTTCCCAACTTCTTTAAAAGGGAACCCACGACCCCTCCACCTCTTCCAAAAAGGCCTCTCCTCCCTCTTTCAGCCCTATCCTCCTCCTTCCAGGGCACCGGAACCCAGATTCCCATCCCTTCTGTCTCTCTTTTCTCCAGTTGTCCTCCTCTCTATAGGGATCCTCCACTCTCTGACATCACCTTCTCCATGGCTCCTCCAAGCAAACGCATTGCTTCCCGTCGGCGTCCCATCTCGCCAAAAGCCGGCGATAGTTCCAGAGCTCCTGCCGAGCGCCGAAGCAAGCACCTGGACGACCGGTTGCCGGAGCTCATTGTCCCTCCCAACCGCCACACTTCTAAGGTCTGGGGCTCCTTCACGAAGTTTGTCCAGCCACGGTTCGTGGATTTCGTATCCCTGGAGGACATGTTCCCCGGTCTCCAGCCTCTGTTAACACCCAGGGTTGGACGGCCTTTCTGTACTCCCATAAGCGGTACTCCCCCATCGCTGTGACGGAGTTTTACAACAATCTGGAGTTGTCTATTGAAGGTGATGAGCTTTACACCACGGTAAAGGGTACCACTTTTCAAATCTCTTCAAAGCTCCTTTGCCGTGCATTTCAAATTCCAAACTCAGGGGCAAATATCCTTGTCAATCCTCCTTGTGCCTCTAATTTCTACACCCTCATCAATCACCAGATCTATCATCCTAGTGTTGATCACTTGAAGCTAAATGCAAACTCCTTCCCTCCACTCAATCGTCTCATTCATCACATTTTCACCACTTTGGTCGTTCCTAAGGACGGAAGCAGGGAACTCGTCACTAACGTTCATAAGTCCCTCTTCTACTACTTCCTTAGGACTGAGCAAATTAATCTCCCTCTTCTTATGGTTGAGCTCATCAAACAGTGCTTTACAAATTCCAAGAGGTCTATGCCATATGCCTGCCCTATCACATCTCTCCTTTCCTTCATTGGCATTCCCATCTCTGATTCTGAGTGTAAAACTCTTTCACCCGCAGCTCCTTTGATCTCATGCGGTACATAGGATGGGCTACAAGCTTGTACATGGAGAGTCACAAGGACTCTCAAGGGTCAGACGTCGGAGGATGCCCAAGAGTCTGATACGGGTGATGAAGATGTTGGAGGTGATGAAGACTCCCAAGCAGTGCCCATGGATACTCAGGGAGATGATAATGCTACTGATGAAGACCATGAACCATAGGATCCAGCTCCATCCCTTCAAGATTGTATTGTTGGTCAGATGGCCCAACTGCAGAACCAAGTCACTATGGGCTTTGATCATCTCAATGCTCGTCTTGATCATGTTGATACAAGGAGGATGCTCTGGCCGATACTCATGTGCAAATTTAGCACCGTCTTACCAGGCTTTCTATAGTGTTTCATGAGTTCCGTCATCCCACTGCTCCTGGGAATGACAATGTTTAGAGAGTTTGGGTTGTCTAGTCTTTTTCTTTGTTCCTAGGTTTGGGTCATGAGTCACTTTGTCCTTTGCATCAGTCATGTATCTTCCCTTCTTTTGCCTTCTTTATGTCATGTCATGCAACTTTTTGTAACTGTGTGTAATGAATGCCATTTGAATGAAAATCATAGTTATTTGACTAATTCCTCTTCATGAGTGCATGATTTGTCTTTTTGGATGTTGCCAAAAGGGGGAGAAACATCAATGTGCATAAATTGAAAATTTTGTCATCATCAAAAGGGGGAGAATGTTGGGTTCTCATGTGTAATGTTTGTGTTTAAATGTTTTTGATGATAGGCAATGTGAATTGATGTTGTGTGAATGATAGAAATATGATGACAATGACAAAGACATGCAAGAAACAATCACATATGAGAACATGCTTTTATTGATCATCTATACATTCATTGTATCTCCCTTATAATGTTTCTCAATGTAGGCGTGAATGTATACAAGTCAAGCAATAAGAACCAAGTGAAAAAGATCAAGAAAAAGATTTCGTCTGAACTCCTGTCGACAGCCATGAAGACCCCTGTCGACAGATGCACCATCCAGAACAAGACTAGCTATTGGAAGCACATTTGGGACAGTAGCTGTCGACAGCTGAAGCTTACCTGTCGACAGATATAGATGTCATGTCGACAGATGAGAATCGCCTGTCGACAGCCCAGTGTTATAGAAACTCTCAAAGGTTCTGGAAACCAGAAATATGCAGTAGTTGTCGACAGCAGCAAATCGCCTATCGACTACTGAAGTTTTAGAAAGATCTGATGGTTTGGATATGATCTATATTTGGGTGATCCCTTTAAGCACGACTCTCCATGTTTGGACACCCATATATAAGGATCATATGAAGCTATTTTCGCAATAAGAAGCCACCATATCTAAACCCTAAGCAAAACCCAAGAGAGAAAGCTTCTCCCTACTGCTTTGCTTCAACCCTCCGTCCAGATCAAAGATGAATCATCTTCGGAATGGAGTTGAAGTTGGTTCGCCCGTGGTTCAAGCTTCTACGTCATCTGCGGGATCATTAAAGTGAAGCTTGGAGTTCTTCTGGATGACCAGCGACAAGAGTTCTTCAACTGGATTTGTTCTTTCATCTCAGAACTCTTGTCCTTTCATATTCTCATATATCCATGTGTGTGGTTGTGATTCAAGTGTCCCTTGTGCTTGATTCACATATGGCTAGTTGTTTCTGATTGAGTTGCATCAACAACTTGAGTGTGTGTGTGTGTAAGAGTCGAACTCACTTATAAGCAGTGTTTCTAAGTGTGTGTGTGGACAGTGGACGTAGGATACACAAGTTGTGTACTCCGAACCACCTTAAATCATCGTGTCTGTGGTTTGAACATTTTACGGTAGATATTTGGTATGCACATTGGTTTCTCAAATGTTAGATAAGTTGTTTATTGTTCTACTTTTAATGAACACATACATCTTGGTTCGAATTCAAATCAAATCTGTTTAAGATTTTGATAAGTCTGTCTTTCCATCAAAAAGAAGGTCATAGTGTTTAAATTGGAAGTAATCTATTCACCCCCCCCCATCTAGATTACCACAATAGATAATTCCGCACATCTTTCAGCCCTGTCTTCGGCATGCAACGCATGGGGCCATTCCCAATTGGCAGATGGGCCACCTTGGCACCACCTTGACCCAAAAAAAGTCCTACATGACCCCCTCTCATTGGTTGAAGCCTTAACACATGGATTGCCACATGTTTAAGTGTGTTTCTTCACACTTGAGCATCCTATGCTCACTAGCTCCGCCCCCACTGCCTATATAGGGTAGTCCTTGGCCTTCTAAGTGTGGGGGAGAGGCTGGACGAGCCCAAGCCTCGTTGCTTTGAGAGAAGAGAGAGAAAGTGCACCTAAGCTTCCACCCTTGTCCTTCTCTTCCTCTCAACCTTTGGAGCATCCAGGAGGCTTCACCACATGCTGAAGGAGTCCCAAAGGAGTCAAATGAATACAAATGAGTTCATCTCCTCTTCTCTTTCTCTTCCCTTCCTTTCCTTCTAACTTTGCATGCTAGTCACTTCACACACACACACCCTAGGCACGTAGTGCACCTCCTACACACCGAAAAGGGTTTTCCAACCAAAAAACGGAGGAAGAAGGGTAGTCATAACACTTGGCCACCCCTTCTCAAGCCCGCAACTGGTACAAGGATCTCCCTTTGGGCTTCTTCTTTACATTTTGGACGTTTACTACACTGAATATAAGTCTAATAGTGCTTCTTTTGTGGAAGGAACACTTCAAACGAGACCGTGGAGCTTCCTTTCTTTGCCCAACCGAAGAAAGGAAAGTTGAAGTCCCATCTTCATCCGCTACGTGAGGCAGCATCACCGGCACGATCAAGACACCTCCTTGGGCACAGGTAAGACCCTGGCGATCACCTCCCTTCATTTACTTTGTTAGCTTCTCTGTCTTTCCCTTTGGTCAATCTGGTCAAACCAGAGTCAAAGGAGCTAGCAAGAGTCAACCAGCATCCATCAAACGCCAACGAGGGAGCGGCAACGTTCGGTAAACTGCAAAGCAACCACTGCGCATATTCGGGGGTACAGAATGGAGCGTTCACAGCTCTTCTTCAGCGATCACGGTGGGACCATTGCTGCCACCACGGTCTTCAGTCTGCACATAGGTAGACGGCAAGCGATCTTGTCGTCTACCCTGGTAAACATCCACGTTTCCTGTCATCTACTTCTTCTCAGCGTCAACACATCTTGTCGTTTACTCTTTATTCGCGTCCATCGATTACGCCGTTTATTGTCTTCTGAAGAACTGAACGTCCATGTCTTTGCCATTTATTTCCCAGAAGCCTATTTTTTGACTGTTTTGATTGATTTCTTTTTCTGTTTGCTTCCTGTTTGATTTCTAACGGTCCTCATTCACATGGGGGTCTTTATTCTCATCTATTTTACCTTCCCCACACATTTTAGGATAATCCCTCCTTGATTCACAACCTTTTACTCGGGGATTCCCTCTCGGGTAAATCGGGTTGGCTTCAAGGACAACTCTATAAGTCCCTAAATTCCGTGGATTCTCTCACGGTACGGGGCAGGAGGACGTTTCACCTTCCCAGCTAGTCTGCCTATTCACCCGGTTTTGAGTGAGGATTGAGAGAACCGTCCTTTGCAAGTCCAATTAACACACAACTTCAACATCTAAAAACTTTGGGACATTGTTTGATAACATTGTTTGGTAGAAATCCACATTTCTCCTAATAACAGTGTAGTTAATCAGCTTAACCATCATAAAATCAGTAGGTTGTGTTGTTAATGGACTCTTGGTTGAACTCATTCAATATGTTTAATAATCCGGCTTTTGAAATGATGACAATATCCATGATGAATTTGTCGGAATGGTAAACTCTAACAATCAGCCCGAAGAGCTGGTTCAATCCTCCTCTCAAGCCGACAATGAGGATGTAAGTTTGAGGGTCAACCCCACATATGCCCATGAAGTTCAAGAAGAACCCAAATTTTCCAAACTTCTCTCTCGCTATTCGCTCGAGGACATCATTTCTATTCTTTCCAAGCAGACTGTCCTGGCAATGGCCCCCCTTCCTCTCCATCTCCATTCAATGCCTCTTCATCCCGTCACTCCTTCCCGGGTTCCCATCTCCATTCCTCTTCCTCCTACTCCCACTCCTACACCAACTCCCATTCCAACTCCCCCCTCCGTCTATCCATCCTATGTCAAATCCACCCCCCCCCTAAATCCGAATCCATCTCTCGGTCGGAGATGGAGGGCCTTGTTAGGACACTCTTAGCTGAATCCTTATCCCCGTCCAAGCCTCATTTTCTCCAAAACTACTGCAAGCTCCCCAACGCTTACTTTCCCCCGGGTTTCAAGGCCCCGAAATACCACAAGTATGTCGGGACCTTCGACCCCCAATTCCATCTCGCCGGCTTCACCATGGATTCACACCGGTGGCTGTATGATCGGTTCCTCTTAGTCCACCTCTTCTAATAATCTTTAGAAGGGAAGGCTTTGAGGTGGTTTACTTCCTTGCCCGCATCTGGCCTCATTAATTTTGACATAGTCTCCGAACGCTTCATCTGCCACTTTTCTTACATGGCCAACTAAGTCCCTACACGTCCCGACTTGGTGGCGGAAAAGATGAGGCCAGACGAAGATTTTGTCACATTAGCCAACCGTTGGCGATCCATGGCTTCAAGGGCTAACCTCCCCATCCCGGAGTCCCAAGCCATAACCATGATAGTCACCAACACCACCCCATTGCTCTAATCCATATTGATGCTTAGTGAGTTTATCTCCTTTGCATATCTTTACAAACGAGCTAGGGTGATCCAAAATCAAATCAAGGACTCCTGTCTCCTGTCATTCTTTAATGAGAAGTCAGGGGATGCAAGGCTCCCGCGGCACCCACCACTGAGGGGGTGATCGTCGATGAGTCCATTAGTGCTTGTTGTCAGCCCCTGAGGCCTCCTAACAAGCCTTCCAATCCTCCTTCCGATCTTCACCAATTCCGTTACAACCTTGTATGCCCTATTCAACTGTTCCACCATCTTCTGGCTATGCTTGCCCCAGTCCCAAGAGATCTTACTATCCTACTCTTCCAGAATCCCTTAGGGACATTTTCTTCACCCTCATGTCATGCGATGCTATCCAACTCCCACCACAAAAGAAGGTGTGCATCCGAGGGCTGATACCTCAAACTACTTTCCCTATCGTAGGGTCCCGTCATGAAATCCACAATTGTTTCACCATTCGTGACTGGGTGTACGACATGGATGATTAGGGTAGGATCAATTGAGAGGTTGTTAAGGTCGCCATTTCTAAATCCAAGTCTAGAAGGGACCTGGGTATTGTGCAGAACCCCCTCCCCAACCCCCAAAACAACCACAACCCATCTTCCTCCAAGTCCCAGGAAAACGTCAATATCATAACACATTCGGAACCCCTAGTTGTGAGGAGAGAACAATGTTGGGGGGTAGACGGTTTTGAGGAGTGGTACCCATGTCCTTCCATAGAGTCACAGGAACCTTCCTCCACTGTAGAGGCACCTAGTGAGGAGAAGGGGCATGAAGCCAGAAAATCAGTCAAGCTAGGGGCATTTAATCATTCACTCAACTCAAACCATCACCCGAATGCCCAAGTCATCCAAGCAAGCTACCAAGCCATTGCAGATCCAGGTCATTCTATTACATATTTTAAGTCCAGCTTTATAGACCGCCAATCCTCTCCTGCTAGAACTTGAATATCTGAGTCTCGTAGGATATGGGGCCATTATTCATTGGCAATCTGCTGAAGCTTTCTTAATGATGATTCGTCCGGCTCCATAGGAGACCAAGCCAATTTTTCTCAGGCTAAGGTGTCATGCTAGCTTACTTGTAAAGCTTGCACCCGGCTCATTCCCTACAATGCTTGGTCTTCTTCCTCTCGTCAAGTCAACTGCTTTAACTAATCCTCGAGTCCTTCAACGTCATTCATGCTCAACCCTTTCAACAAAGGACTCGAAGTGATTTGTTCTCCACTCAGATCCTCAAAATTGGCTTATCATTTAGGAACAGGGGCAACCCTTTCATTCCAGCTGGATTCATTTATGTCCTTTTCAAGTAAAGCACTTTCAGGGGGCACACTGGCTGCTTCGTTGTTTGCATTGGCTTTGGCTTCAAGGGGCACACCATCATTTATACGGTTTGTTGTTTATTCTTGTACCAATTTCATATTGAGCCATCTTCAAATGATGGGATCTCTGTGATGTGCAATCTAACTCGGGTTTGGGGCACACCATTTCAGCTGCTCACATTCCTTTCTCAAGGAAAATCCACACTGGTCAGGAGAACTTCATCAAACTCAAATCCTTTCTTTATGCATGAGGGAGACCCCACTTTACCCAATTCATCCACTCTTCCTAAGCCTCCCGACTTTGTGGATTTCACTTCTTCCCGACACTTACCCTATCACAAGGGGGGGGGGGCATGCCTTCCTCTCATGGACCATATTGTTCATTGTATGCTCCCTCATTCTTCGATTATTGTACATTCCTTACCTAACCTTACTCAATTCACATCTATCGCCATCAAATCCTTTCTTCTTACCTTCTATCTTTTTTTTTTTAAGCGAATACCTAGAAGAGGCAGAGGGAGAGTGCTCACCCCCTCAGGGAGGGGATAAGGTAACCACTCCACCACCACACAACTCCAAGGGAGAATTTTATTAATATCAAAGATAAAGAAAATACATTAGGGCCTAATGGAGGGAAGGACTGCCTTATCCAGACGGCAGGGACCCTTTACAGAAGGGGGAAGATCAGCCCAGAATAACTAGAAATTACAATCAGAAATAGAGGAACAACCAAAATTAGCGAGAGCATTCGCAACCTGATTGGCCTCCCTAAAACATGACTAATAAAACATGGAGGGACTGACACTTAGATAGAATGTTTCACCTCTATCTCACTCCTTGTTTCACCTCTCACCATTACCATCCAAGGTGGTCGTGCTAGAAAGCTAAATATTGGTTTGTAGGTACCTCCTTAAGAGCATTTCATCGCCTGAGGCCATTCTACTTCATAAGGCTCATCTTCGACAATAGCCACAAGACCCAAGTGAGATTTCCGCCTAGGGGCATTCCGCTCGGGATATTCCCACTCATTGTACATACCATTTTCAAAATTGTTCCATTTACTTTATTTTACCCTTAAGAAAATGGTGTATATATTGTGTACATCTTTTATCTAAAAAAAAAAAAGTCAATAGATTGGCAATTGTCATGCATCTCAAGTCACATGTTAAGGAGTAAGAGGCACTTGAGTGAACCAAGGACCTTGATCTAGCAAAGTCATGGAGATTTCTATCAAGCGTCTCAACCAAGCTTTTGGAGAATGAATCAACACACACACCGCCCATCTTAAAATTTGAGTTGCTGCTCCAAGATAATTATTTGTCCGAGGACACAACAAAGGCTACAATCCTCCTTCTTCTTCCACGCGATTGATCAAGACACTCAGCACCCTTAAATTGTTGAGCTTAGTAGTCAAGACAACTTCCCCTAAGGTGAGACTAAGACAACAGAGCACATGAAGAGGGCAGTCTCCCCGCAGGCAAACAAAAGAAAGAACAATCAAAAGAAAAGGAAAAGAGTCTAGTCGTGACCGTGCCTGGAAATAGAATCCCCCATTCAATAAAAAGTCAATTTCTATGTCGCTTGAGTTTTTCCCTAGCAGATTGTGGTAGGGCAATACGGGTGCTCGGCAAAGTAGGGGTTGCCAGGTTTTGACCCTGGGGTCTACGAAACACCTCACCTTGAGCCCGTTAAGCCACACATGGCCAAGTTCTCTCATCCAATCAGCACCTTGCAAAAGTGTAGGGGCAAACAAGTCAAAAATTAGATAGTCTGAAATCACTTGAAGGGGCATGTTGTCAAGACTATCTCAGCTCATCCATTTAACGGTCTTGCTGACCCTCTCGAGAAGTTTGTCCCCTTATTCTTCCATTCTCTCTTGAGGATTTCAAACCTATGAAGTGTCTGCATGCAGGACAAGTTTTTGTTGAGGATGACAACTCCCCTTTTAAAAATCACACTTTATGTTAATCAGTTCACCAAGGGGCAGTGGTTATTGCCATGAAGAATCTCCATACTGCTGCTAGGCCAATTTTCCTTTACACCATCAGCCTCGCACTCTTTCATTGCCTAAAGATAGTTGCTAGTTATTGATCCCAAAATGGCCTTCCAATAGCTATTGTTTCGGTCTGATCCGCTGGCATGTTAACGTCCACATCATTTGATGTTAGTCTACTATTTACGGCAACATGTGTGGATGCCAACTCCTGTAGACGGCGCCGAAGGTGGACGTCAACTGTATGTTGGCGGCAATCGGTCTGGACGCTAACCACCCGGAATTTTCAAAAGCCTTATTTGTTCAATATGGCCATTTTCTCTCATCTTGTGCTTCAAGTTGTCTTGCAGATGTTTAAGCACAAGCAACGCTTCAAATCGGAAAACACTCATACGACCTTGATTGTCACCAGAGGCGAATAACTTGGCGACCGTGAACCCAGAGTTCCCCTTTACCAAAAACTATGACGGGTTTGCGATCTCTCAGTTATTTGTATGGCCTTAGAATTTCCTCTAGTTCTAACTTGCATTTTAGCTAGGGAACCTACACCAACATGCATTTAGGTCTTCACTGCTAACATTCTCTTACTAACTCAAAAAAAAAATGGAGATTTTCCTCAATTGCTCTGTGGTTCCCCCAGCTCAAGTGGCCAAATGGGTCAGTACCACCTTATCGAATATTCAAGCCAATATCAGGTCTTTGTTGCCCCCCTTCCACTTGTCCCAACGTTCAAATCACAAGTAATCATTCCAGTCTTGTTGAGTTCATGTGAGCCTTTCGCCAGTCATGAGCTGAATTCTGGACTTTCGGCTTTTCAAGCATTGATTCCAGTTAGAATCTTTTGATAATCCTTTGAGAGTACAATCAATCCCTTTGTCTCCATAACCCCCTGATCGGACAAACATCCTAATTAGGTCAGCGCGCCCAAAATGACTCCGATTGTGAGATTTTCTCGATTCAACCGTTATATTACAACTCCTTTGACTCAGACAACACCAGAAACTAGTCAAAGTCCTACACGGCAATGCTAGGAACCCTATCGTTGGGTTGTAGTTGTAGTTACACTGGTAGATCACCCTTCCTCTTTTCCACATTTTGTCTCTCAGATGATTCGTCACTTGTTTCTAGCCTAACTCATTCGTGTAGCTTGCTAGATTTCCTATCCTCGGAGATGGTCCTTCTATCAAATCTCTGTGTCCTTTGTTTACCGAGACACCAACCTTTCAGTCTGCTTTGCTCCCTTGCAAGATTGGATGTCTCGGAGGGACATTTGTAGACGCGAGATTTGGCCCATCCCTGCGTGGTTCATGGCCCAATAAGGCTTGTTTGACTGCTTGTTGACTTTGCCTCAGATCCCATGTAGACGTCCACATCGACTGCTGCTGACTCATGTTGACGGCAAGGTCCCTGGATGTCGACGCAGGTTGACGGCCACATGCGTTACGTCTGCATGGGGTTGGCAGCAGCATCGCTTGCCATCAACCTGGGTTTACTTGGTCTGTGCAACTGCCCGAGATTCCAACCCACTTGCACTCTCTCTTCGTCCATGCAACGCATGGGGCCGTTCCCAACGGGCAAATGGGCCACCTTGGCACCCCCTTGACCCAATAGAAGTCCTACATGGCCCCCTCTCATTGGTTCAAGCATTAACACATGGATTGCCACATGTTTAAGTGTGTTTCTTCACACTTGAGCATCCTATGCTCACTAGCTCTGCCCCTACTGCCTATATAGGGTAGTCCTTGGCCTTCTAAGTGAGGGGGAGAGGCTGGATGAGCCCAAGCCTTCTTACTTTGGGAGAAGAGAAAGAAAGTGTACCTAAGGTTCCACCCTTGTTCCTTCTCTTCCTCTCAACCTTTGGAGCATCCAGGAGGCTTAACCACGTGCTAGAGGAGCCCAGAAAGGAGTCAACCATGACCACAAACGAGGATCATCTCCCTCTTCTCTTTCCATTTCCCTTCCTTCCTTCCTAACTTTGCATGCTAGTCATTTCACACACACACACACACCCTAGGCATGTAGTGCACCTCCTTACACACCCAAAAGAGGTTTTCCATCCAAACAATGGAAAGAAGAAGGTGGTCATAACACTCGGCCACCCCTCTTCTCAAGCCCGCAACTGGTACGGGCTCTCCTTTTGGGCTGCTTCTTTACATTTTGGACATTTACTACACTGCATTTAAGTCTAATAGAGCTTCTTTTGTGGCAGGAACACTTCAAACGAGACTGTGGAGCTTCCTTTCTTTGGCCAACCGAAGAAAGGAAAGTTGAAGTCCTATCTTCATCCGCTACACGAGGCAGCGTCACCGGCGCGATCAAGACACCTCCTTGGGCACAGGTAAGGCCCTGGCGATCACCTCCGTTCATTTACTTTTTTAGCTTCTCTCTCTTTCCCCTTGGTCAATCTAGTCAAACCGAAGTTAAAGGAGCTAGCAAGAGTCAACCAGCATCCATCCAACGCCAACAAGGGAGCGGCAATGTTCGGGAAACTCTGGAGCAACCACTGCGCATATCTGGGGGCACGAACGAAGCGTCCACAGGTCCTCACCTGATGAGATGGGCATATGCCATCCGATTTATTGGCTGCCTCACCCTGGTGTGCTCAAGGAACCAAACCACAAAAACAAACAAGTTAAACACAAGCTAGGATGGATGATGTGTTTACACAGAGTTTGTTAAAGAAACTTACACTAAGGAAGGCAACACATCCATAAATGAAATAATGAGCTTGGGATTCATTCCCACTTATTCTCTTTGCGAGGCAGCTTGTACCACATTTTCAATTATTTACAGAACTAACTAATTTGTCAAAATTGTGCATGTTACTGTAACATAGCGATCGTTCAGATCGATGTTTATTGGTTCTGGTGGCCAGTGTGTGGCCATTGGGTTGGTGTTTGGAGTGTTCTGCAGGTTGTTTATGCACTGTGGGCCGAGAACTCGTACTCAAAGTGCCTACTAGTTCTCTGTCTGTGAATGGGACGAGGGTGAATGTCACGTTCTGAATGCGATAGTTCAAGGCATCGCGTTCATGTTGCTACTGTTTGGTGTCTTTGGCTGCATGCCCACCATGTGGCACTCGCAGGGTAGCCGACTAGCATTAGCGGTGAGATGGCGACGGTCTATACCATCGCGTTCTTGTCGCGACAACAAGGTACGTCACGTTCTTAACTGTGTAGGGTTAAGAACTTAGGTCGACCAAACAGAGCTCAGAAAGCTCTACTCGGCCAGGAGAGGGTCTTTGCAGCTAGTTCATAGGCGATTTGAGGTTTTGGAGTTGGTTTCGACGTGCTCTCATCACGAGGACGTGGTACCGAGTGGGGAAAACGCCGAACCATTGTTGTTCTTCTTGTACTTAGCATAGGGAGGGAGATTCCACCTCATTTCTCATTGTAAATGGTGTGCTTAGCATGTTTAATCCATAAAACGAGTTTCAGATGTTAGATGGCGTGCTAGGGTAACTGTTAGATTGTTTATAAATGCTTTACATAGGTGTTTACATGGTTTGTGTGGGGTTTCTGGAGATGGAACTCTTGAGTTGGGGCTTTGTTTGTAAAGGCGACGTCTCAGGGTGTCGCGTTCAGAACGTGATAGTCCGACCCGTCGCGTTCTTCTTCAAAATGCGCCATATCGAGGCATCACATTCTGAAGGCAACAGAGCACCCAGTCACCTTCTAGCTTCCGAAGGCTATAAGCTTGTACATGGTGACATGATTATCGCATGGTTGTATCTCCTATTCGTAATGTTGGTATGCGGTGAGTAGGCACACGTCAAGGTTGAGGAATGTCGTTTTGTGTGGTTTCTTAGTACGTTGAGAGTAGTACGATGTCTTCCGTGGTTACCTCTCTAGTCAGGTACCCCAGGTTTTGTGTGAGCCAGACACGTTAGTGCTCATGGTTTGTCATGATACTGTGAGTACCGTCGAGGTCTGTATCATCTTCCTGAACACCCTCACTCTTGTGTAGAGTTGTACGTTCGGCTGAGGGAAAGACGACAGAGGGACAACGACTTGTGAGAGTTTGTGTTTAGTCTCTTGTAGCGTGCTCGTGGTTGGGGGCACGGACCCCCGTACACGTACTGGGCCCCAGCCAGTCCTGTTTTCCCAGTGCCTCACTTTAGGGAGCTTGGGTCGGAGTCCCTAAAGGTGCTAGGCATGGACCTATGGTATTGTCTTCCGTAGGTGTGGTGTTAGTTGGTCTCCACAACTTCTTGGCCTTGATGTGGTGGAGCGGCAGCTGGAGCTTTCGTATGTGGCTGCGAGACTGAGAGGTAGTCCTGTGTGGTTTGTGCTGGTCAGTTGCTGGTGTCACGAACCAGTCTTTGTGACCCGAGTATGGTGTTACCCTACTCTAGCTCGTACACATGGACGAGGTTTACCGTTTATTTATTAAAAGTTGATTTCTGTTAGTAGTTTCAAGATATTTGTATTTACAATTTTTGTTTCATGTGTAGACAGTTCTATGAATTGCCTAGTGGAGCTTTTTGTTCCTGCACTTTGTGAGTTTGTTTTGTACAGCTTTTGGGGGAGTTTCTCTACTGAGCCAGTGACTTGTGAGCCTCACTCCTACTCCTTTTAGGTGCGGGAGAGTAGGAAGGTTCGTCGTCCTCGTCTAGTTCAGAGCCTCACCGCAACGGAGTTGTGTCTGCTCCTAGTAGTGTAATCTTTACTTTTTGTTGACCTCGGGGTATGCCCCAGGTTGCTGTACTATGTATTTGACTCTAGTTGAGAACTAGCTACGTATATTTCATGTAAATAACTGTGAGATGCGGAACCTTATATATATTTGACATGTTTCTCTTTTATTTCCACGGATATGTCAATGATAACCCTTGTGAGGCTACGGCTCGTTCGCAGGAGGCAGAGTCGAGTCAAGCTCGTTATTAGGTTAATGAGTTTGAACGGCAAGGACCACTACAGTTGGTATCAGAGCAAGGTCCGTGTGAATATAAAGGAACATGAAATTTATATAGCCCATTCTCTACTCTAGTCCGCTTCTGGTAGGTGGCCCTGGTTTTTGTATTGATTTATTTCCATGTTGTGTGGTTGTAATGATGCATGTGCAAGATCAAAAATGGCAGACAGGTGAGACTGGGGAGTTGGTGGAGATGAGCCAGAGGAGACAACACATCGGGTAATTAAGAGGTTATGGGAGAGTATTACAGAAATTCAAACGAAATTAGATCGCAGGCACCGGTATAGCCAGCAGCTGTGGCACCCTAGATCATAAACAAGGCAGAACTACTGCCAGTGGCACCACCCCCACCACCATCGGGAGTCAAGGTACTGTAGACGCGCGATTTGGCCCATCTTCCGCAAGGCTCTGTTGGCCCATTAAGCCTCGTTTGACCATTTATTGACCAGCCTTGGATACCATGTAGACGACAGCATCGATGGCCGCCGACTACTGGTTGGCGGCAAGTCCCCTGGACGTTCACCCAGACAGACACCCACATCCATGGACGCCTGCATGCGGTTGGCGGCCTGATCCCTTGCCGTCAACAGGGTTTACCAGGTCTGCGCAACAACCCCGAGATTCCAGCCCACTTGCACCATTCTCTCGGCCATGCAACGCATGTAGCCGTTCCCAACGGGCATATGGGCCACCTAGGCACCCCATTGACCTAGTAAAAATCCTACTTGGCCTCTCCGCATTGGTTGGACCTTTAATGCATGGATTGCCATGTGTGCAAGTGTGTTTCTTCACACTTAGCATCCAAGGTACTTTAGCTGCGAGCTCACTGTCTATATAACAGCCCCTTGGCCCCTCTAAGCGAGGGGAGGAGAGGCTCGACGTCCTTATGCTGCTACTTTGAGAGAAGAGAGAGAAACTTGCACCTTACCTTCTACCATTCATCGTCTCCTTTCTCTGTTCATTCAGGATGTCTAGAAGGGTTCCTTTGGAGCTGGAGGAGCCCTGCAAGGAGCCAACAACGCCAACAACGAGGATCATCTCCTTCCTCTTCCTCTCTTTCCTTTCCTCTCATTTTAACATTTTGCATGCTACACACACTTTCCCACACACTCTAGGCTCGTAGGGCACCTTCCTACACACCTAGAAAGGGGTTTCCCAACCGAAAATGGAGGGAAGAAGGGTGGTCATAGCATTTGGCCACCCCTCTTCTCAAGTCCGCAACCGGTACGGGACTCGCCTTTTGGGCTTTCCTCTCTTCATTTTGAACATTTACTACACTGCATTTGAGTCTAATAGAGCTTTTGTTTGTGGCAGGAACATTGCGAACGTGACCGTGGAGCTCTCTTCCTTTGGCCGGCCGAAGGAGGAGAAGTTGAAGCCCCATCTCCGTCCGCTACCCGAGGCTGCTACAACAACGTGGTCAAAACACTCCCTTGGGCAGGTAAGGCCCTGGCGATCACAAACCTCCCCTTTCATCTATGGTTTTCTTTGTTTCCTCCTCAGTCAACCTAGTCAACCGGGGAGTCAACGAGGTCAACCTGCAACCCATCATCGCCAACGAGAGACCAGCGACGTCCGTGAGCCTCCGGAGGACACCCACAGTGGACACGGGGACAAACGGCGGCGGCGAAATGGATCGTCCACAGCCTCTTTTCTGGCGATCACGGTGGGACAAGCAGTGCTGCCACAGTTTCAGTCTTCATCCAGGTAAACGGCAACCTATTTTGCCATCAACCCAGTACGCGTCCACATTTCCTGCCATTGAGTTCATTTTAGCATCCACATTGGTCGTCGTTTACTGTTTCTTAGCGTCCGTGACTGAGGACTATTTCTTAGCGTCCGTTTACTTCACAAAAACTGTTGTTTTGGTTGTTTTGATCTGATTTTGCTTTCTGTTTGCTTCCTGTTTGTTTCTAACAGTCCTCAGTCACGGGGGGTCCCTTCCTCTCATCTGTTCTAGCCTCCCCTCACATTTTAGGACAACCATTCTTTGGTCTACAACCTTTTACTCGGGGATTCCCTCTCGGGTAAATCGGGTTGGTTCCAAAGAAAACTCTGTAAGTCCCTAAATTCCGTGGATTCCCTCACGGTACGGGGTAGGAGGACCTTACACCTTCCTGTTTAGTTCACCTACTCATCCGGGTTTGAGTAAGATTTGAGAGAACCGTCCAAGTCAAGTCAAGTCAAAGTAATACACAACCTTAATCTTTAAAACTTTTGGGACGTTGTTTGATAACATTGATTGGTAGAAATTCATACTTTCTGAAAATAGTGTAATCACTTCAACTTAAAACCATTTTAAAATCCATAGGTTGTGTGCTAATGGACACTTGGTTGGACCCTGTTGACATGTCTAATAAACCGGCATTTGAATATGATGATAACATCAATGATGAGATTGTCGGTATGATTAACACTGATAATCAGCCTGAGGAGTCGGTTCAAGCATCTTCCCAAGCCGACAATGAGGAAGTTAGCTTGAGGGTCAACCCCACTCACGCCCAGAATGCCCAAGAAGACCCCGAGTTTTCCAAACTCATGTCCCGTTATTCGCCCGATGATATCATTTCTATGCTTTCCAAGCATACCATTTGGGCAGCAGCTTCTCCTTCCCCTCCATCCCATTCTCATTTCCATGCTTCCTCATCTAGGCCTCTCACCCCTTCTCGGATTCCTGTATCCCCTATCCCCATCTCCACTCCTATTCCTCCCGCTCCTTTACCTACTTCTACCCCAATTCCTCCACCCATCCACCCATCCTATGTCCAAACCACTCCTCCCGCTCAATTCGAATCCATGTCCCGGTCTGAGACGGAGGGTCTTATTAGGAAACTCTTGGCTGAATCTCTGTCCCTTACCAATCCTCAATCACTCCAAAACTACTGCAAGCTCCCCAACGCTTACTTCCCTCCAGGTTTCAAGGCCCCGAAGTACCGCAAGTACGACGGAACCTCCGATCCCCAATTCCATCTTGCTGGCTTCACCATGGACTCCCATCGGTGGCTGTACGATCGGGTCCTTTTAGTCCACCTTTCCAACAATCATTAGAAGGGGAGGCTTTGAGGTGGTTTACCTCTTTGCCCGCATCGGATCTTGTTAACTTTGACATAGTCTCCGAACGCTTCATCTCGCATTTTTCATACATGGCCACTCAAGTCCCTACACTCCCCGACTTGGTGGCGGAAAAGATGAAGCCGAACGAAGACTTTGTCACTTATGCCAACCGATGGAGGTCCATGGCCTCGAGAGCCGACATTCCCATCCCGGAGTCCCAAGCCATAACCTTGTTAGTAACCAACACCACCCCTGTGCTCCGTTCCATTTTAATGCTAAGTGAGTTCCCTTCCTTCTCACATCTTTATAACAGAGCCAGGGTGATTGAAAATCAGATCAAGGACTCCTCTCTCCCACATTTCTTCGAAGGGAAGCCAAAGGCACGTAAGGCTCCCGAGGCGCCCACCACCGAGGGGGTGACCATCAATGAGTCTGTCAGTGCCTGCAGCCAGCCTTTGAGGCCTCCCAACAAATCCTCCCATCCGCCTTCTAACCCTTCTTCCAACCCTCACCAATTCCCTTCTCACCCCTCCAAGCCTTACTCCGCCGTTCCCCCTCCTTTTGGATACACCCGACCTGGCCCCAAAAGGTCACACTACCCTCCTCTCCCTGAGACTCTCGAGGACGTGTTCTTCGCTCTCATGTCCTGCGATGCGATTCAACTCCCCCCACAAAGGGAGAACATCAATCCGAGGGTCGACACCTCCAAGTACTGCCCATATCATAGGGCCCATGGTCACTTCATTAACAATTGCTTTACCTTCCGTGACTGGGTCTATGATATGAATGACCAAGGTAGAATCAACTGGGATGACGTCAAGGTGGCCATAGCAAAGTCTAGGTACACCAAAAAGGACCTTGGCATTTTCAATAACCCTCTCCCCAACCACCAAAGCAACAATCCCTCCTCCTCTAAAACCCATGAGAGCGTGCATACCATGGTACACCTAGGACCTCGGGTTGTGAGGAGAGAGCAACAGTGGGGGGTAGAAGGTTTCGAAGAATGGTACCCGTGTCCCACGGCCGAGTCTCAGGAGCCTTCCATGTCGGTAGATGCCATCCTAGAGGAAAGACCCTTAATGCTCATCCAACCTCCACAGGATGCTTACCCCACCATTCTCACTTCCCCTTCCAATGAGTCATCCTCCAGACCCCTCCAGCTCATCCGCCCTCAGTCTCAGGAGGCCGTACATGTCACACTCCAAAACCGGATCATTCCTCCGCCTCCGCGGCCATCCCAAGATGAGGAGGATAATGGGCCTCCACCTCTGGCGGGCACCGAATATGACATTCTCCAACATCTTGATAAGACGCTCGCAAGGGTGTCTATTTTAGAATTAATTCGGAGGTTGCCATCACATCAATCCACTCTCCTCCAGTTCCTCCAGAAGATCATGGTCAATGATGATCTCCCTCCTAGTGGGGTCACCGGCGCCATTCTCTCCCTCACCCAAGGACCCTCAATCTCTTTCTCGGACAAGGATCTCGCCACCCCCGAGTGTCGTTCGCTCCCTCTTTGTCTCACCATCAACCTCAATGGGGTTTCAGTGGACTCCACTCTTATCGACACCGGGGCATCTATCAATGTCTGTCCGATGAAGACCCTTAAGCAGTTGGGTTTAGGAGAAGAGAACTTGGATAAGAGTTGCTCCACTATAGCTGCCTATGACGAATCCAAAAGAGTTGCCAAAGGCAAGATTGCTCTCAAACTAGAAGTTGGACCTGTCACCATGTCTACTGAATTCCTAGTCCTTGATGTCGACCCGGCCTACAAGGCCATCCTCGGTCGTCCCTGGCTAGAACAGACTTTAGGGGTCCCTTCCACCGCCCACCAGTGCTTCAAATTTCCGTTTAATGGGCGGGTAATAAAAATTAAGAGCATTCCCATCTTGGAGACTCGCAATGCAGTTACCACAGAGCAGATGCCGCACTTATTCATTCCGGATAAGGGGAAGAAACCAGTCATGTCAATCTTTGACTTCCCCTTACCCTGTGACCTTACCCAACTTTCCAAGCCTGCTGTAGAATTCCATGTCCCATGTCCCCCGGGAAAGGGTTGGGAAGTCATGGCTAATATCGGCTATGTTCATGGCTGCGGGTTAGGCACAGATGAACAAGGAGAGGTCCAGAGTGTCCAGCTATTAGAAGGTTGTTAGCCAAGGCCGGTCTAGGTTTCCGCCCAGACCCTGTCCATCCGGACCCATTTATACCGTATCAACCCCTTACCTGGACTTTAAAGGAGCATTTTGTTCAGGGGCCATCCCAGATGGGGACCAGGGAGCCTATGATAGAAGAAATACCTTGCTCTGGGAGTGAGGATGAAGAAGAGGAAGAGGAAGCCCAAATAGAGGACATTTCTGACGATTTTGGCCTCCTCTCCCTCTTTGGCTCTGATCTCCCTTCTACCCCATCTTCACCACCATCATCTCCATCTCCCTCCACTATCGTGTGCCCGCCACACAATTCAGTTCCTCCATCCACCTCTAATCCCCTTCTTTCTCCTCTTGTCCTCTCTCCATCCCTCATCTCGCCAGTCGAGGCTACCTTGAGTCAGCAACTCATGGTTCTTGGTCTTGACTCCAAAAAAAAAAACGCCAATTTTGAAAATTGGAAATCCGAGGTCTCCATTGAGCACCCCTCCTCCCTGGAACCTCTTCCGCTCGGCCAGGGGCCGACGCTTTCCGGCCTAAGTTCCTCTTCCTCTTGCCCCTCTAGGGGCACTTCCCCTGTACATAGTTTTGTACATAGCAGTCATGTAAATAGTGGTCTAGATTCTAGTTTAGAGTCAGGTCTAGAGGCTAGTCTAGGGTCTGGTTTAAGTTTAGGAGAGTCTAGTTCCTCTCAGCCATGCGTGCGCAAGGAGAAGGGTAGGCAAGTTTCTGCCGGTTTTGTCATGGCCTTGGCTGAGAAGTGTGCTAAGTTAAGCCAAGTGCCAGAATTTCTTGAGGATCCTGCTCTCGTCGAGTCTGACTTTGAAGAAGGTGACTCTGTAGACGATGGTTTAGGAGTTTATCTGCTAGATTTTGAGGAGAAAAGATGGGCCGGGAGATCTTGGGTCGGAAGAAGAGGACCCACTGAGCTCCTATGTGGATGGCACAAAGAGGTTCGACGAGCCAACCATGGCTGCAGACGAACCCACTAAAGAAGTCATCCTTGGCACTGAAGAATCCCCGAAGACAGTTTTGATTAGTGCCAACCTGAGTGTTGAAGAAGAAAAAGTCTTGGTAGCTATTCTTAAAGAATTTTCCGACGGATTTGCTTGGTCTTACGAGGACATGCCGGGACTCGACACCTCATTGGTTGAGCACCGGTTGGTCCTAAAAGCCGACGCAAAGGCCGTCAAGCAAAAGTTGAGAAGGCTACATCCTAAGCTTGCACTCAAGATCAAAGAGGAGGTTGACAAGTTGCACAATGCCAGATTCATTAGGGTCGTGCTATATCCACAGTGGGTAGCTAATATCGTCCCTGTAATGAAGAAGGACAGTAAGGTTAGGATCTGCATAGATTTCCGTGACCTTAATCGTGCTTGCCCAAAGGACGATTTCCCTCTCCCACACATAGATGTCCTAGTGGACAATACTGCCGGCTTCGAGCTTTTATCGTTTATGGATGGTTTCTCTGGGTACAACCAGATTCGCTTGGCGGAGGAAGACCAGGAGAAAACTTCATTTACAACGCCCTGGGGGACTTATTGTTATGTCGTCATGCCCTTCGGATTAAAGAATGCGGGAGCAACCTATCAAAGGGCAATGATGGCAATTTTTCATGACATGATGCATGTGCACATGGAGGTCTATGTGGACGATGTATTGGTAAAATCAAAGACTCGACATGGCCATGCTGAGGTCCTCCGGGCAGTTCTCCAAAGGTCTAGAGAGCACAATCTTAAGATGAACCCCAAGAAGTGCATCTTTGGTGTCTCTTCAGGGAAATTGCTCAGGTTCATAGTAAGTAAGCGGGGAATTGAAATTGATCCTAACAAGGCCAAAGCAATAATTGACATGCCTCCTCCTAGGAATATCAGAGAAGTCAAAGGGCTAATTGGCAGACTCCAGTTTATTCGGAGGTTTATCTCCCAGCATTCAATCGGATGTAAGCCCTTCTACGAGATGCTTAGAGGAGAGGTGAAGTTTAATTGGGACGATAAATGTCAGAAGGCCTTTGATGAATTGAAGAGTTATCTTTTTAATCCCCCTGTTCTCGCTCCTCTGGTCCTGGGTCAGCCTTTACTGCTCTATCTGTCAACCACTGAAGACTCAACTGGAGCGGTTTTGGCCCAATACGACGACGAGAAGAAGGAGAGAGCGGTGTACTATTTATCCAAGTTATTTAATGAGGCTGAAAAGAAGTACACCGCCATGGAAAGAACGTGCGCGACCGTCGTCTGGGTTGCCCAGAAGTTGAAGCACTATTTCTTGGCTCAGAAGTGAAACTTCTGGAGCGTATGGACCCTGTTCGGTACTTGCTTGAGAAGCCTGTCCTGACTGATCGGTTGATGAGGTGGCAAAGTTTCCTCAATCAATTTGATATCACCTATGTCAACCAAAAGTCAATCAAGGGGCACACTATTGCCGAGCATTTGGCCCACCACCCCTTACCTTCATACTCTCCCATTGATTAAAGCTTTCCCGATGAAGAGTTAGGAGCCATTATCGATGGTGAACCTTTGTGGGTGCTTTACTTCGATGGGGCGCTCAATTCTAAAGGGTGTGGGATAGGGGCAGTCCTCCTCTCACCAGAAGGGGTAGTCATTCCGCACGCCTATCAGTTAACCATCCGAGCCACGAACAATGTGGTTGAGTACGAGGCTCTCCTAGTCGGGCTGAAAATGGCTTTATTGCTCGAAGTCAAGGAGTTAAGGATTATTGGAGATTCGCAGTTCATACTCCGGAAATCTCTTAGCAAGTACCAGACTCGTGACCCCAAGATGAAACCATACCAAGAGTTGGTAGGAAAAGTAGTCCGGCAGTTTAGGAAGCTCACTTTAGTTCACACTCCAAGGGCCCAAAATATCCTAGCAGATTCACTCGCCTCCCTCGCATCTTCCATTCCCATTCCTTTGGGAAAGTCATCTGAAACCGTCTCTGTTCAGAGGTTAAGAGTTCCTTCCCATGTCGATCCGTGGTTCTCTCAGCTCGTGCATCCTTCTCTATCCCTTTGGGTCCATGCGCTTTCTAAAGAGACAGAAATTGATCTTGAAGATGGCCATCCCTAGTATTTTGACATCGAAAACTTTCTCAAAGATGGATCCTTCCCTGATTATGCCACCTCTGCCGATAGACGGGCGATTCGTCGCGTCTCGGAGCGTTACAGGATCATAGCTGGCATTCTCTACAAAAAGTCTCTCAGCGGGGTCTATCTCCGTTGCATTGATGAATTTGAGTCTCAAGATGTTGTTGAAGCCGCTCACTCTAGTGAATGTGGTGGCCATGTTAATGGTAGAGCAATTGCCCAGAAATTGCTAAGACACTATTATTGGCCCACCATGGAAGAGGACTGTTGCCATTTTGTCCGTCACTATGCTAAATGCCAATTACACGGTGACAAAATTCATGCTCCTTCCTCTTCTCTTCACCCTCTCATCGCACCATGGCCTTTCGCCATGTGGGCATTTGACGTGGTTGGTCCTCTCGCAGACAGAACCGGAGAAATCCGTAAGAAGTCCTTCATTCTGACCGCCACGGAGTACTTCACAAAGTGGGCTGAAGCAGAAGCATTCATAGAAGTCAAAGCTTCAACAGTCGTCAAGTTCATCAAGCGCAACATCCTTGCAAGATTTGGCGTGCCTCGGGACATCATCACCGACAACGGACCGCAATTCACTTCACAGGAGCTTCGCGACATGTGTGGTAAATATGGCATTAACTTGCATCATTCATCACCATATTATCCACAAGGTAATGGACAAGCTGAAGCTACTAACAAAACTCTCATTAAAATCATAAAGAAAAACATGCAAATCTCACAACAATGCTGACTGGCCAGATCGCTTAATTGAAGCTCTTTGGGCTTATCGCACCTCCGTCCGCACTCCTACGAGGCAAACCCCCTACGCTTTGACATACGGATCGGATGCGATACTCCCATATGAAATCTTCGTCCCTTCACTTAGAGTTCAGTTGGATTCCGAACTTGATCCTGATCAACGTCGGGAAGCCTTGTTGGCACAACTTGAACTCTTAGATGAAAGGCGAATGATAGCGGCTGACCATGCACAAGTCTATCGTCAGAGAATTGCACGTTTTTATGTCAAAAGAGTTCTTGAGAGAAAATTCGAAGTAGGTGAATTGGTCCTAAAACGCAAAATCATAAAGGCACCAAGTCCCAAGAGCAAATTGCAAGAAAATTGGGAGGGTCCGTTCGTTGTCAAAGAAGCATACTCAGGGAATGCTTATAGGTTAGTGGATGCCGAGGGAGTTGAGCTAACGCACCCTTGGAACACAGTCTACCTCAAGAAATTCTACCCTTAGTCAGTCAGTCAGTCCGTCAAGTCGGTCATTCATCACTTGTTAAGGTGTGGGTCTACTTTTCCTACTTTTTCCAATTGGTCATTAGTAAGGAAAGGTTTATTCACACACCTCACGATGTTGGAGTACTACACCTAACTGGAAAATCACAAGTACACTCGGGCAGTCTCATCTGGTCAATGTGTTTCCCCTATTCTTTTCCCACTCGGTCGTGTCTGGAAACGGAACAAACTACGAGTAGGGGACCACCCACTCTCTTTTAAGAAGACAAGGTCACCATAAAATAGGGGAAACTAATAAAAGCAAGGGGCAAAATGTCAAATCAAGCCTTAAAAAGGGGAAAAGAAAAGCCAAAAGGTCAAAAAAGGGTAGCAAAAAGTACGTACTCGGAAAAAGGCTCACCAACTCAAGGAGGTAGCAAAAAGTACGTGCCTCCACCCCAGAAATCAGAAATGAAATAAAAAAAATAAAAATCCCCCTGAAAACAATGGTTGACCAAGTTTGTTTAATATGAGATGTCAGTTTGGAAACAAAAAGTAGTTTGAACCAAAGTCCTACATGATTTTCTATACTTTTCTTCCCATTTCCCCCTCTAGGGGCAATTTGATTTTATAAGACCTCCCGTGGTGGAAAACATCAAGAAGGCTAGGGGCAATGCCTAACATCAAAAATTCCATGCACGTCCCTCCTTATTCTTGGCCTCTGTGGTTAAGTAGGTCGTGTAAACCCTATACCGCAACATGTGATGAATATGTGTCTTAGAGTCCAAAAATTCAAAAAAATACAAGAATGCAAAAACAACAAAAAGAGAGTCCCTTGATGTATATATTTCACGTTGTACATATTTTCTCCCGAATTTTCTCCCTTATTTTCAAAAGCCAAAAAAAAAATAGAAAAATCCAAAATCCAAAAAAAATAGTGGTACCATGTATATATACTAACATTCTCCTTATTTTCTAACCAAAAACAAAAAAAAACAACAAAAAAATCAAGAAAACAACAAAAAAAAAAATGCATGTGCATATTTCCCTTTCAGTCATTTTATTATGTTCCTATCTTTGATTAGAAATTAGCCCCTTGACCAGATCTCAAGAAAGGTACATCGTAGGCAAGGGGCTAAAAACAGATCTACACTAACCTGTTCTCTTTAAGTGTTGTGGAATGCAGGAATCAAAGAATAGTAGAAAATCATTCAAGTGCAAATGTCAAAAGTCCACAAATTCCACTATAATGATCAAGTTCTGTACATGTCATGACAGGGGCATACCCCTGGTGGTACAAAAGCTCAATCCTCTCTCCTCTCACCCTCGCTAGGCCTCGGCCTACGCGAGCTGCTGACCTCCTCCTCCTCCCTCTCCCGACGCCTGTCTGGGACGGGAGGTCTCGTCGCAGTGGAAACCTCTGGGCGTGCTCCCGCTCCTCGTCCGACGGACGGATCTCCGAATGACACAATGTCATCAAGAGACCCGAACACGGACCCCATCCTCCCGGCCGCCTCCTGCTAAGTCTGTCGCTGCTGCTCCCGGCGTTTCTTCAACACCCGGTTCTTCAGGAACTCCATGTCCGCGACAACCTGCACTCTGGCCTCGATGGCCCGTATCTTCTCGGCCTCCGCATCCCTCGCACTGTCCCGGAACGCGGTCATACGACTCTCCATCCTTGATAGATCCAGCCGCAGTGCCTCCACCTGCGCCTGGAGGGTCGCTACTCCTCCTGCCTGTCGCTGCACACCAAAAAAAGGGCAAACACGTCAAATCAAATCAAATCACAAGTGTTCAGGTTTGGTTCAATGTCTTACCTCCGCCTCGAGCTCCTGGATCCGCTCATTCGCCCTATCCAGGGCCTCCTGCAAGCAGACCGCCAGGTCCCCTCTGGCTGGCTGGGCGGACGAGCTCGCCCCTGCATCGTGGCTCGCCCGCACCGTCTGTAAGGCCCTCTAATTTCCGTCGTATTATTTGTATCTATGTGTGAATATTTGTGCTTGTGTGTGTGTGTACATATTTACGTACGAATTAATTAGTATAATTACGTGTGCATGTGTTTATATTAAGTATAAATAATGTATATATTGCATGATGATAGTATGGATACAATACCGTATACATATTGCATGTATATATGTCCGGTATGCATGGTTTTCTGCATAACTTAGGGTTCTGGCCGAAGGTCACCTTGGCGTCAACCCTAGGTCGTTTAGGTGGTGTAAGCGTCCAGACCTGGACGCCAACACTCATCCCGACGTCCAGCGATGTGGACGCCAACTTCTCTGACCTGCATGCGCAGCAGAGCTGCAAGCTTCTGAAGAAAGGCATGGCCACCATTGGGCGATGTCCCCCAACGGCTCTCAGGTTGTCAAATCGGTATGGTGAGTGGGTGAGGGGCTCTCCTTAGGTCTGAACCCGAATTTGGTCCCTCCCACTCCTCACTTCACCTTGCAAGAGGAGAAATAGAGGAAGGAAAACCCTAGAGAAAGTCTGTGAGAAAAACCCCATCTTAGCATCCCAAATCCGACCCCTTGGAGCTTGGTCTGGAGATCTACTGCGACAAGGAGGAAGCTGGAGCAAGGGATAAGGCATCCCCATCGTCCCCTCGGCGTGGAGATCACCCAGGAGCCCGGAGGAAGGCGATCTAGAGGGAGGTTCTGCAACTTTCTTGGAACTGCCCAAGGAGGTCTTCACCGAGCCATAAATCCCTTGGAGGAATTTTAGAAAGGCAAGTGACCTATCCCTGATGTTCCCTTATGAGTCTAGGTTGGTTTTGTGATTTTTATGGATTTTTCCTCGAGTCCTAGACCCTCCAATTCACCCATGATTCAGAGCTCGGGTCTGTGTTTCTGCACAGACCTGGTTCGACGGCAAGGTCCCTGGACGTCCAGTTCATGCTTGGCGTCCATCGACCATGCCGCTGACCCTGAGTCAGCGGCCAGAGACCGCCGTCGAGTTCTTCTGGACAGAACAGTGAGCTGTTCTGTCCCTCTTATACATTAATTTCGGTATGTTTTACGTGATGAGGATATATGGTAACACTACAAGAAAAAGCGGCATTACCGACGGACTTTATCCGTCGGAAATCCGTCGGTATTCCGTCGGAAAAGGCGCCTTCCGACCGCTTTCCGTCCAACACTCGTCGGAAACTTTCCGTCGGGAATAATTGGTCAGAACTTTCCGACGGATGCAAAATCCGTCGGAATTCGGTCGAAACCTCCGACAGATTTCATCCGTCGGTAAAGGGTCAGTATTTGCCGACCGAATTACCGACGGTCTTTAACCGTCGGTAATGTATATTTTCCGTCGAATACATATCCGTCGGCCAATCCGTCAGTATTTCCCGACGGACTTGCCGACGGTATTTTGCCGTCGGTAATTTATCCGTTCCGACGGATGCTTATCCGTCGGCCAATCCGTCAGTATGTTTCGACGGCATTACCGACGGTCTTTTTCCGTCGGTAATTTATACTTTCCGACGGAAACGTAGCCGTCGGCAAATCCGTCAGAAAATACACATATTTTTTTTTTAAATAAACAAATAAAAATACATTGCTACAATGTCAAACCTGCTACAATATTCATAAATTTAACAAATACTAACAATCAACATAAAATCATAAAATACAATAAATATAAATCATATAGCATAATGAATACAAAAATCAACATAGATCTGCTGGATCGTCTGCTGTCCCTGCCTCGTCATCGTCTGGAGCTGGATCCTATATTAAAACAAATTAAAATGAGAAACATTAATCATAAATAAAAAATTACAATATTTTAAAAATGAAATTTAAAACATGTGATTTTTTCTCAAACTTAATACAATAATATTTTTAGATCCATCATTTTCTTGGGTGTTTTTAGATCCGTCATTTGAATGCCCAAACCAATCCGGGGATCCAAATTGGATTCCGTCAGTTTCTACACGTCACTTTAACCCACCTGGTCGTGTCGGAGAAAATGGCACGTCGATCCGATCCCTATTTGGGATTTTGGACCCCCGGGTTGTGTGTTTTAACTTTTTATATATACTTGGGTGTTTTTAGATCCGTCCTTTGAATGCCCAACCCAATCCGGAGATCCAAACTCGATTCCGTCAGTTCCCACACGTCACTTTAACCCACCCGGTCGTGTCGGAGAAAACGGTACGTCGATCCGATCCCTATTTTGGATTTTGGACCCCCGGGTTGTGTTTTGATGCTTTAAATATACTTGGGTGTTTTTTAGATCCGTCAATTGAACGTCCGACCCAATCCGGGGATCCAAATTGGATTCCGTCAGTTCCCACACGTCACTTTAACCCACCCGGTCGTGTCGGAGAAAACGGCACGCCGATCCGATCCCTATTTGGGATTTTGGACCCCCGGGTTGCGTGTTTTGACCATTTATATATGTTTGGCCGTGTTTTTAGATCCGTCCTTTGAATGCCCAACCCAATACGGGGATCCAAATTGGATTCTGTCAGTTTCTACACGTCACTTTAACCCACCCGGTCGTGTCGGAGAAAACGGCACGTCGATCCGATCCCTATTTGGGACTTGGACGCCCGGGTTGTGTGTTTTGACACTTTATATATACTTAGGTGTTTTTAGATCCGTCCTTTGAATGCCCAACCCAATCCGGGGATCCAAATTGGATTCTGTCAGTTCCCACACGTCACTTTAACCCACCCGGTCGTGTCGGAGAAAACGGCACGCCGATCCGATCCCTATTTGGGATTTTGGACCCCCGGGTTGCGTGTTTTGACCGTTTATATATGCTTGGCCGTGTTTTTAGATCCGTCCTTTGAATGCCCAACCCAATCCGGGGATCCAAATTGGATTCCGTCAGTTCCCACACGTCACTTTAACCCACTCGGTCGTGTCGGAGAAAACGGCACGCCGATCCGATTCCTATTTGGGATTTTGACCCCGGGTTGCGTGTTTTGACCATTTATATATGCTTGGCCGTGTTTTTAGATCCGTCCTTTGAATGCCCAACCCAATCCGGGGATCCAAATTGGATTCCGTCAGTTTCTACACGTCACTTTAACCCACCCGGTCGTGTCGGAGAAAACGGCACGTCGATCCGATCCCTATTTGGGATTTTGGACCCCCGGGTTGTGTGTTTTAACCTTTTATATATACTTGGGTGTTTTTAGATCCGTCCTTTGAATGCCCAACCCAATCCGGGGATCCAAATTGGATTCCGTCAGTTTCTACACGTCAGTTTAACCCACCCAGTCGTGTCGGAGAAAACGGCACGTCGATCCGATCGCTATTTGGGATTTTGGACCCCCGGGTTGTGTGTTTTAACCTTTTATATATACTTGGGTGTTTTTAGATCCGTCTTTTGAATGCCCAACCCAATACGGAGATCCAAATTGGATTCCGTCAGTTCCCACACGTAACTTTAACCCACCCGGTCGTGTCGGAGAAAACGGCACGCCGATCCGATCCCTATTTCGGATTTTGGACCCCCGGGTTGCGTGTTTTGACCATTTATATATGCTTGGTCGTGTTTTTAGATCCGTCCTTTGAATGCCCAACCCAATCCGGGGATCCAAATTGGATTCCATCAGTTTCTACACGTCACTTTAACCCACTCGGTCGTGTCGGAGAAAATGGCACGTCGATCCGATCCCTATTTGGGATTTTGGACCCCCGGGTTGTGTGTTTTAACCTTTTATATATACTTGGGTGTTTTTAGATCCGTCCTTTGAATGCCCAACCCAATCCGGGGATCCAAATTGGATTCCGTCATTTTCTACACGTCAGTTTAACCCACCCGGTCGTGTCGGAGAAAACGGCACGTCGATCCGATCCCTATTTGGGATTTTGGACCCCCGGGTTGTGTGTTTTAACCTTTATATATACTTGGGTGTTTTTAGATCCGTCTTTTGAATGCCCAACCCAATCCGGAGATCCAAATTGGATTCCGTCAGTTCCCACACGTCACTTTAACCCACCCGATCGTGTCGGAGAAAACGGCACGCCGATCCGATCCCTATTTGGGATTTTGGACCCTCGGGTTGCGTGTTTTAACCATTTATATATGCTTGGCCGTGTTTTTAGATCCGTCCTTTGAATGCCCAACCCAATCCTGGGATCCAAATTGGATTCCGTCAGTTTCTACACGTTACTTTAACCCACCCGGTCGTGTTGGACACCCGACCCAATCCTAAGTATATGAAATTAATACTAATACTGACCTGAGCTGCTGGCTGTGTGGGGCGTACTCCCTGCATTATTGACATGAACTGCTGAACCATATCGTTGAACTGCGTATGTAGCTGTAGCCGCTGCATCTCTATATGTACCTGCTGCGCCTGTAGCTGTACCCGCTGCGTCTGTAGCTCTTCCCGCTGCGTCTGTAGCTCTGTACGTAGCTCCTCCCGAATGATGCCTCTAATGTCCTCTACACCATTGACGGGCGGCGCAGAAGATGAACTCGCCTGTGCCGGAGAAGCGATCGAACTGGCTTATGAGGACAACACTCGATGAGTATCCAGGCTGTCCCCAAAGCCGTACACTCGACCCTTCCTCGGCACTCCCGCTGCCTCGACCCAAGCGTCCGCATCCAAATTGGCTGGGGAGTGCCCTCTGTGTAGCGCTCCGCCATCGTCCTGTCGTACGTCTCCTGTAAAATAATCTAAAATTAAATTATTGAAAACAAATTACTTTAATATCATAATTGAATTCATAATTTAAAGCTTGACTTACAGCAATCGTGCGGGCACTCTCGGTAACATAGTCATCCGTCCCCTTCCGCTTATGAGTCCGGTCAAATAACTCGCGGAAAGTAGGGGCACGCTCCAGGTCGTGATGCTTAGAATTCAACAAAATTAGTTAGTCTCACAATAATAATCCATATGTATATATGAATCGAACAATAAAATACTTACCAATTTTTGACTGTGGGTCGCATAAGATACGGATCCACTAGTATGCACATTCTTCTCCGGTTGAGTTGCTCTGTTGCGTATTGCCGCCTGTGACCGCTGCTGCCATGGTCCAGCAGCCCAACGCGCGCAAAGGGACTCCCAATAGTCCGTCCGCAGCCAAACAGGGCCGTAATCCACCCAAGCCATAGGATCCCGGTTCCCTGTGGTCTTGATTGCCTTGTCCCGTGCCTCCCACATCGACTTTCTTAAATTAGTCTGGGCCGTAATCTCCCAGACGGCTCGAGCCCGAGGGAGATCCTCGGGTCTCGTGAACCCGAACCTCCGCTGTAAAGAAATAAAATTAATCAACGTTTTGCAATAAACCTAAATTAATAATAATTGAATAAATGACTTCAACTCTTCTAAAAATAAAAATACCGTAAACATGTCAAATAATAAATCCCGGACTGGCACCGGGAAGTCTCTCCATGCATCCACTGGTCCTGGAATATGTGCGTGGATCAACGTCGTAATATAGCGGGAAGCAGGACTGGGATCTATCTTCCCCCTGCAATTCCACATTAATTTTCTACATGAAATGTATATCCTAAATAACAAATACAGTAACACTGAGATGATGAACTTTACCCTGAGATCCAGCATGGTTGTCGTCCTGGTAGCTGAGGCCCCTCCTCAGCTGCTGGATGCTGGCTCTCCACCTCTGTTGAAAACAATTTAGTACACTTTTATTGTATAAATTGCAAGAGACCAAACATACTAATCTATTGAAACATATGTTTACTTGTGGTGAGGAGAAGACGAAGGTAGCGTGGACGGGGAGGCATTCCCTGCAAAATTTCATACACATTAGAAATTATGAATTTCAAATAAACAACAATGTAGAAAATTACCTGTCGCTGGGACGACGGGCGTAGACGGGGAGGCATTCCCTGCAAAATTTCATACACATTAGAAATTATGAATTTCAAATAAACAACAATATAGAAATTTACCTGTCGCTGGGACGACGGGCGTGGACGGGGAGGCAGTCCCTGCAAAATTTCATACACATTAGAAATTATGAATTTCAAATAAACAACAATGTAGAAAATTACCTGTCGCTGGGACGACGGGCGTGGACGGGGAGGCATTCCCTGCAAAATTTCATACACATTAGAAATTATGAATTTCAAATAAACAACAATATAGAAATTTACCTGTCGCTGGGACGACGGGCGTGGACGGGGAGACAGTCCCTGCAAAATTTCATACACATTAGAAATTATGAATTTCAAATAAACAACAATATAGAAAATTACATGTCGCTGGGACGACGGGCGTGGACGGGGAGGCAGTCCCTTTAAAGTTGTATGTACGTTAGTTCTCGTGAAATCAATATAAACAATATAACCCATATGGTTTTTTGTGTACATATGCATATACCTGTCGCGGACCTGGAGGCAGACGTGGACGCAGAGGCAGTCCCTCTGCCAACGGACGTGGCAACCCTCCGACTGCGTCCTCCACGTACCATATCTCTATTGATACAAATAAAGATATAACAAGTCATCAGCACTCAATTTGAAGTAGCAATTTATTATGAACATGTAATGAACAACAACACCAATTTCTTACAAAATATGCAGTATATTATCTATATTCATCATCAGATGCTGAAGACATGTTTAATTCAGCATCATCTTCATCATCATCCTGGAATTCATCCTCATCATCTTGGGAGTCTTCCTCCACATCAGACTCCACCTCCCGCTCAGCGACATTTGGGTCAACTTCTTCTTGTTCGTTATCCTTATGTAAGGAAATTGTTTCATTTATATCATGAACATTGTACTGCGTAGAAGCTGCCAACTCTCGTGCGTCACTCCGATCTGATTGGAAAAAGTTGTCATTAACACCTTCGAGCTCATCATCAGTCGGAGAAGCTCATACTCAGGGAATAGTCTTGATTTCACTCTACATGCAGCCCACCAATCTCTTAATTTGAGGGATGTATAATTTGAATAATAAACTTGTTGGGCTTGTGCCGCCAGGATGAATGGCTCATATGTACTCAATTTGGACTTATGCTTCACATCGATTAATCCATATGTTGTGTCATGACGAATAGATGTCGGGTCAAACCAATGACACTTGAACAGAAATACATTGTTGTCTTGTCCCAAAAATTGCAGTTCAATGACTTCTTCGAGAATGCCATAATAGTCAATTTCATTTTCATTATAGGCACTTCCCTTCACACATACGCCGCTGTTCATCGTAGACTTATTCCGTCCATAATCTCTCGTGTGAAATCTGTATCCATTCACAATGTAGCCTGGATAGACACGTACAATCTTCGAGGGGCCAAAACTAATCTGTTGTACTCTAGAATCGGGAATGAAGCCTTGTTCAACCTATTATGAGATAAATAGACAAACATTGAATAAATGACTTCAACTCAGTCTGCATAAAAACATAACACTTATGTTTCAAAATAATTAGACACATACTCGAGATCTTAACCAAGTAGGAAAAGACTTCTCCCGTTCCTTTTCAACCTGCACGTCAGTTAGACGTGGATTCCGTCGCAATATGACCGAGTCAAACTCTCTGCAATGTAAATGTCACACAACCGTTAGGTTCTGCAGTAATGCACGCAAATGATGACGAATAAGCGTGGAGAGCTTACTGAATGTAAGGGTCTAGTTCTTCGCAATTCATGAACACGTAGATCTCCGCAGCTACCAACTCTCTGTCTTGGAGTGCGCGAGTAGATGAAGATCCGAACGCCCGTCCGGCACACTTGAATACAGAGAGTCGGTCTGACACCTCCGAATCTCCACCATCATCATTACGTGGAGGTTGAGTGCGTCGGGTTCGTATTTCCGTGTCAAAGTACATCGAACAGAAGTTCGATATCTCCTCAATGAGGTACGCCTGAGTAATGGAGCCCTCAACTTGTGCTTTGTTACGGACTTTCATCTTAAGATCGTGCATGCACCTACGACAATAATTCAAATGCATACATAAGTAATATAAAAGATCGTCGTAATGGCAATAAATTGAGATGTAAAATATACCTCTCAAACGGATACATCCATCGAAATTGTACTGGTCCTCCGACCCTTGCCTCATATGGTAAATGGATGATCAGGTGCTCCATTGAATCAAAGAATGCTGGAGGAAATATCTTCTCTAATTTGCAGACTGTCTGAATTATATTTTGCTCTATATTTTGCAAGTCATGAATTTTGAGTTCTGATGCAGATAAAATCCTGAAGAATTGACTCAGCTCAGTCATTGCTCCCCATATTTGTTTCGGCAACAACTCACGAAAAGCAAGAGGCATCAGTCTTTGCATGAAAACATGGCAGTCATGACTCTTCATTCCGTATATTTTTCCCTCGTTGACATTTACACAACGCGCAATATTCGAGACATATCCATCCGGAAATCTCAATTGCTTTAACCATTGCAACACTTCCTTAATCTGTCTGGCCCCAAGCACATATGCAGCTTTAGGTTGCACCACCTTTCCTTGAACATGCTGTAGCTCTAGTTCTGGACGTTTGCAAAGTACTTTCAAATCGACCCGTGCCTTGACGTTATCCTTCGTTTTACCTTTGACGTCCATAACTGTGTTGAACACATTATCAAAAACATTCTTCTCTATATGCATGACGTCTAGGTTATGACGTATCAAAAGTGTTGACCAATAAGGCAATTCCCAAAAAATGCTTTGCTTCACCCAATTGTGATCCTTCCCAAAGCCAGGGATTTGTCGGGTACTACCAGCCAGTTGTGTTACAGTCGGTAAGTTCTGGACCCGCCTCGCCATATTTCCACCAGACACCCGTTCCATATCTACCTCCTCCATCACAGTTGTATTTTTAATAAAAGAATCCTTTTGCTTTCGGAAAGGATGGTCACTGGGTAGAAACCGCCGATGACAATCGAACCAACAAGATTTTCCCCCAGATTTCAACACAAATGATTTAGAATCCTCCATGCAATAAGGACATGCCAACCTCCCATGTGTGCTCCAGCCAGATAACATGTCCGTAGGCTGGAAAGTCACTTATTGTTCACATTAATGCAGCCTTCAGATTGAAATTCTGTTTTCTGGATGCATCATAAGACTGCACACCATCTGACCATAACAATTTCATCTCATCAATCAACGGTCTGAGATATATGTCTATATTCTTTCCTGGACTTTTTGGACCCGGAATCAGCAATGAAAGGAACAGATTCTCACGCTTCATGCACATGCCTGGCGGAAGGTTATACGGTGTTAAGAATACTGGCCAACATGAAAAGATGCCACCGAGCCTCCGAAAGGATTGAAACCATCTGTGCATAAACCAAGCCGTACGTTGCGTGGATCCCTTGAGAAGTAAGGATGAGTACGGCTAAAATGAGCCCAAGCTTCACCATCGGCAGGATGACTCATTTCACCTTCGTCGCGACGGACTCTTTCCGCATGCCATGTCATATGTCCAGCTGTCCTCGAGGACATGAACAATCGCTGCAATCTGGGTGTGATAGGAAAGTACCGCAATGACTTATACGGAACATCCTTCTGCTTTGACTTGTCCCCTCTCTTGGGCTTGAACCTATCATGCTTACAAATACAGCATGATGTCTTATCTGCATCCTCTTTGTAGTACAACATACAGTGATTCGGACATGCATCAATTTTCATAAAACCAAGCCCCAAATCATTCACCATCTTCTTCGCACGGTAAAAGTCAGCAGGTAACCTCTCTGATTGAGGAAGCATGCTCTTGACCAGTAAGAGAAGCCGGTCAAAACAACTCTCGCTCATATGAAATTCAGATTTCAAATTCAATAGCTGCGACACTGCAGACAACCGTGTATGCTTCTCACAACCATCCCATAATGGCTCATCAGCATCTCGAAGTAACTGATAAAATCTCTGAGCTGTATCATTCGGCACTTCTTCATTTGTTTGATCTTCATGAATATTGAACTCCGGACCAGCAGCATCGACAACCATGTCTACGTACGTACTTGTGGAGGCAAAGTAATTAGCTGGTGCAGACGACTGAATATTCAACTCACCATGACACGACCATAACTCATAATGGCCAACAAATCCTCTCGTATACAGATGATGCTGCACATCCCATGTCGATATCCACTTTCTGTTCTTACAAGCCGAACACGGACATCGGATGTTACCCATCGGATCAACTGCTAATGATGTATTACTCAATGCAAACTCAATAAAACTGTCAACTCCGTCTTTAAACTCCTCGGTCACAACTCCATTCACTATTCCACGGTACATCCATGACCGATTCTCCGACATTTTTCCTACATATTAAATGTCATGTCACGGTACCATACATACGTTATATGGAGAGTCCCAGAGCTAATGGGTGAAATAAAGCGTTGACGTAAAAATAAATGAAGAGTAAACATACATGAATATCAAATAAATTTGAGCACTATATAAATACTTAATGGTATTGAACATTAAAAACAACACAAACCGTGATGTCTTCATATTAGGCCACCACCACTTGATCGGCTCTTTATTCACCAGCTTCTCAGTAGATTTCCTAGGGAGTGAACTAACCACTGATATCCCTAAATATAGTTTGCCAAATACATCTCTTCGTACATAATGGGAAGACATAACTTTGAGAATGTCAAATTCTTTGACACAATTATTTTTCACAAATTTACACCAGTCTTTTCCAATAAACATGTACATACTAGCACACCAACTGCGTCGTAAGATTACAGAATATCGCACTCCTTTTTCATCTTGAACAATAACAGATAATCCACTTTTATTTTCTAAACTTTGTCTTTCTTCTTTCCGAATAATCTTTATGATTTTCGTCATCTTCTCTTTCACCAAAAGTAAACCATCATGCAATCTTCGAATATCGAGCGGAAATATTTTACGTTCAAACAAACAAGTACTTTGATACGTTGGACATTTGTTCTTCTTTGAGTCTAATTTCCAATCGCGAACTCTCATCACTAATTACAAAAAAAAATTAATAACATTTTATTCATGAGTAATTTAAAATATGAAATTAAATCATAATATGGTAAATATGAAAAAATCTCTCAAATGGCTACAAATAAACATACGAATGTTGAATGATTAACTTGCAGTGTGAAATTTGTGAAAGTAAACAATATGTTTAACAAAGAAAGTCATTGCATTGTTTATTTTCATGTCAAGCGTAAAAAAATAACAGCGAGCAAGATAAATAATAAATAACTTAATTTACCAAAAGCTTTGAATATAATTAAGAACATAGTCCATAGTGTGTGCCACCAATTTAAGCAGAATTGGCATCCACATAGTGGGTCGCGAAGTCAATCAGAATTGGCATTTTATATGGAGAATCACGATTTTGTGGAAAGCCCTATAATCATGCGTTCTAATTGGTTTTGGCCAAAACTCCCAACATGAAACTTATTGTAAACAAGATATAAATATTTTTACATATTTTATTGAGAACATGGGTATGAGGCCCATGAAACCGAAGTCTGCTCCCCATGGTTTTAAGTTTTAATTCTTCAAAGTAATAAGCTGATTAAATGTAAAAACTACAATACTAATCAAGTGTAATAAAATTACATGTAATCAAGTGCAATAATAAGCAAATACATTCAAATAAGAAGTGTAATACTAATCATTAAACTTAAAGTGAACAATTAAGCGTAAACTAAACTAATGTCTAGAAGGAAGAGTTCGTACTAATTTTGTTTTCCTAAATTGGGATGTATATCTTATTAGAGTGGCGAGATTTTAACCTTGAGCTGAGATGAGCTGAGTAGACGAGTTCAGTTTGGCATATTACTAATGTGTCTTTGTTTCTTATTGTCAATTTTGTTCTGGTACAAAACGGCCGTTGCCATCAGTAAGACGTTCATTGTTTCCGTAAGATTCTAGATAGCCCCATTTTGGGGTTTGGAGAAGATAGTTAAGCTCATGTATATATTGAGATTATTTCGCATACTAATTTTTAGGGCTTCTCTGTTCTCCTCCCCCATCTTATCCTTTCTCTCGTTTTTTATTTTAATTTGAGAACCCTTGAAAGAATGGCAGTCCATATGACCTAAAATGCATTACTTGTAGTTATCTTTTTGGTGAGAATGTCTTAATTTTATATTCCTAATAAAATATTCTTTCTACTCTAACGGTAATGCCATACAAGGAATACACAAGCGGGACACATTACTTATTCTGATATTATATAAAGCATATGGGGATATAAAAAAATAGGATTTGAAAGATTTTGAGAGTACGCAATTATCTCTGTTATTTTATTAGTGTTAAGTTTAGGGGACATTTTTATTGAGGGGGACAGCTCCCTGATAAAGATGTTTGATGAATGCGATACTGCTATGGCTACTAGGTACTCCATACCCAGGTTGGCCAATTTGGTATCAAGTGCCAGGAATATGAAAAAATAATAGCACGTCAGTCCAACTTAGAATAAACAGGATTTGAAATCTATCCAAACAGTTTAAACTATTAGTTGTGCATTAACTACATATCATATCAGTTGATTAATCTGAGCATTGAAAAGAAACTTATGAAATTTGTTGGACTCGAGGATCGGCAGATCTACGTTTCCCTCAAAGTTTCATGTAGTATACTTCTACTTAATACTAGGTGATCTCTCCTTTCCTTCTTGCCATCTCTCTCCATCACATTCACCTATATTTAAAAAAAAAAAGCTAGAATTCTACCGACAGAGGGTGGCTGATTCCACACAGTGGTACTTAAGTCTTTTGAAATAACACCAACTTAATCTTTAGTAATCATTCTCCAATTAGAACCCAAAATTAGTCCGTTAACTGACTCAAGAGTGTTAGGTAATCACATATATCCAAATCATACCCATTACACAATCAAAAATTTTGAAAGACATTACGTAGAACTGATGAACATACATATCATTTTTTAATTAGGTATTTTGATACAATAGATATTCAATGATAAGATGGTACATATACGCACTCTCTTACAAGAGTGTGCTCCAAATCTTTCCCTTTCACAAAATAACCTCCAACTCGTAAAACCCTGTCGTTTGGGGCTGAGTGCAGGGGAAGGGGGGCCGGGTGGGGGGGGGGGGGTGGGAAGGGGAGGGGGGTCGGGTGGGGGGGAGGGGGGCTGAGTGCAGGGGAAGGGGGGCCGGGTGGGGGGGGGGGAAGGGGAGGGGGGCCGGGTGGGGGGGAGGGGGGCTGAGTGCAAAGGGGGAGGGGGGCTGAGTGCAGAGGAAGGGGGGCCGGGTGGGGAGGGGGGGGGTGGGGGGGAGGGGGGCTGAGTGCAAAGGGGGAGGGGGGATCGTGCAGGGGGGCCGGATGGGGGGGAGGGGGGACCGCGCAGGGGGGAGGTGGGCCGGGTGGGGGGGAGGGGGGCCGAGTGCAGGGGGAGGGGGGGATCGCACAGGGGGGGGGAGGGGGGCCAGGGTGGGGGGAGGCCGGGAGGACGGTGGTGGGGGTGGGGGAGTACTCACGGGAAGGGAGCGCCGGCGGAGAGCGGCGGCAGGCGGCGACGGCGAAGGCGACCGGGGCGGCGCGCCGTCGTCGGCGACGGGGGCGAGGGGACGAGCGAGAGAGAGAGAGAGAGAGAGAGAGAGAGAGAGAGAGGAGAGAGAGAGAGAGAGAGAGAGAGAGAGAGGGGAGAGAGATGAGAGAGAGAGAGAGAGAGAGAGAGAGGAGAGAGAGAGAGAGAGAGAGGGAGAGAGAGAGAGAGAGAGAGAGAGTGGGAGAGGGAAAGAGGGGGGGTTTCGGCGGGGGAGGTGTAGGAGGTTTATCGATGGATATTCCGACGGAATATATCCGTCGGAATATCCATCGGTATTCTTGAATTACCGACGGATATTTCCGACGGTTAATTCCGTCGGATTTCAGACGTATTTTCCGTCAGATATAGTTCCGTCGGAATCCGTCGAAATACCGACGGCAATAAATCCGTCGGAAATATCCGTCGGTAATCCTGCTTTTCCTTGTGGGTAACCCTTATACTCTATGTATATTGTGCATTGTGGTGTGTGGATGAATGTGGGTATGATGGTGAATGTGGGATAATTGTATCTTTTAAACTTGTGAGCATGACTTGTAGATAATCTTCAAATCCTTGTTCATGATTTGAATTAGTATGAATGCCTTGGTTTTAGTCTAATCATGAAGATCAGTGGGTTAGCATATGTGTTTGCAAAATTTGGTAATTTATCCATGCTTGTGTAATTTGTAAATAAATTTGGTTCGGTAAAATAAAAGCATGCAAGAATGGGTTGTAGGGTTCAATCCATAGATGTATGAATTAGGGAAAAATTTGTATTCTCAGTTCATGCATATGTGAATAGCTTATGTTTAAACAGCAAGTGGCTAATTGCAAAATGTGTTAGACCCATGTTAACTTAAGTTGTTAATAGCATGCTAATTAGGCGTTTTATTTTCTGTAAATCCTATTTAGCTCAGAAAAATCTGAAAATTGAGGGTATGACCTTGAACCCGAAAACAGCATGTGGTTAAAATTTCAGGTCATTTGGATCAGTAAATAAAAAGTTATGTGTTTTCTTGTGAAATGTGATAATTCGTGCATATGATCGTAATGTGATTAGATTTTGTTTAAACCCAGCATGATTAGTGTGTTTACTGTGTGTTAAACCTTGAAATTTTGTAGTACCATGTTAGGAAAAACAGAGGTATTCATGTGAGTGAGAAAGTGAATGAGATGAAGTGTTATGTGTAAAACCAAGTGTAAAACGGTAAATATGTAAATGTGTAACTGTGCCAATGTGACACTGCTTCCGTAGAGGGCAGTGGAGCTGTATCAGGGAAAAGTCCCCCTGAGAAAGTTCATTGTGTTAAGTGACCCTAAGGGCATTAGGGGGAAATCCTGGAGGTGGACAAGTACCACTGGTTAGGGTGGAGACTTGTTCTCCCGGTCTGCGCAGTCCAAGAGTCGCCATTGGAATGCCTAGATGGCGTCTATGTGTAATGTGATGTGTATATGTCCTTCTTTGGTGGTTTGGACTATGTGTCACGGCACCTAAAAATGTGTAAAGTGTAATGTGAAATGTGTATGTGACCATGTGTAAATGTGTAAGTGACATGTGAATGTGTATGTGTAAAGTGTAACCATGTGAAAAGAGGAAATTAGTGTAAAGAAAAATGTGAAATTCTAGATGTGTAAATGTGTTATTGAAACCCATGTGAGACTAAATCTGAAACCATGTGAATTCAGAAAATACATGTTGTTATTCTTATGTTTATGTGTGCAAAAATGATTAGAGTCCATGTTAGGGACAACTAATGAATATGTGTGCAAATAGCATGATGGATTGTTCATATGATATGTTTTATGCGTTATTGTAGCTCTCATGTATAGGTTTTCAGTGATGAAACTATATGAAATCAGCAACCTAAAGCATGTGAAAAGGTTCATGTATGTGTTTAAAAATGTGTAAAACCCATGCTAGTTGCGTTACCTTTCATGCATGTAAAAGTTCATGTTGATAGCTCTCATGTTTTGATTCTTTAAAGATTAAAGTTTCATGAGTAAATTGAATAGAGACCATGTGATAGGTGAATTTTATTTTAAAATCTGAAAGCATGAGTTATGTATAAAATTGTAAAACTTTCATGATAGGTTGAAAACTTGAATTGACTAGCATGCTATGTGTTGCTAATTGTAATGTGCATGTAGAAACCACTAGGACTTATAAGTGTATATCATGAGTAGTGTTGCTTGCTGAGTCCTTGGACTCACTCCTTGCTTCGGCGTACAGGTATAGTTGGTGACACAGTACCTTGGAGGAGGCAGCAGAGACGGACTCCGAGCGTGGAGACTAGCTAGTTTTTGGAGTTTTTGAGATTGTGTATTCATAGTATGTAATTTTGGACATTGTACTAGAAGTATCATGAAAGGATGTTAAGTGTGGACATTTGTATTTAATTTCAGCAATTTAAATCATGTGATTTTTAGTTCTTTTATGTTAATTGCGAACTGCATGTATGTTTAATGTGGATGATGAATGAATGAAGACATTGGTCTTTTACTTCCGCTACTCTGTTGTATATTCGCGTGTATCTCAGCTGTATGTATCGTTTGGGTAAATGTCCCACTGTGGCAGCACTCGCTATACCGACGTGGGTCGGTATGACCGTACCGGTGTATCGAGGGGCGTCACAGAGATTGGTATCAGAGCGACCGGTTGAGATTGCACATGAATATAACTAAGTCATCATCCCCATTGCATGCTAAGTATGTCCACATGTGTAGAAAACACTAATAGGAAGTGAAAAATAGATAAGAAATGGTTAGAAAATTAGTAACCTAGCTCTAATGGTGGCTGAAATTTTATTACAGCCATGGCTTCCCGTGGACGACGTGGAGGTGTGCCAGCTCGCGACGACGAGCAGAGGCGTGAGGAGCGGGCGGAGCAGCAGGCCCCGGCCCCACAGGGTCCTGTGCTTCCCCCACCACCGCCAGTGGACTATGGAGTATTCATGCAAGGTCTGGTGCAAGCCATGCAGACGCAGGCCCACACCCAGGCAGCACTCCAGGCCCAGTTGGAGGCCCAGGTAGAATAATAAAACAACCTAGTAGTTTGCTATTTAAATTGCATGATATTGTGTTTATTGTATATTGTTATTGTTTAATGTAGCAGGCTCAGGCCCCAGCTCAGGACCATGGTGGACCTTCCATCATGGAGCGATTCAAGAGGATGGCCCCACCCTCTTTTAAGGGGGAGAGTGATCCGCTAATGGCAGAAAGCTGGATGAGGGAGACGGAGAAAATCTTCCGAGCTATCAGGTGTCCTGATGAGGACAAGGTGACCTTAGCCACCTACATGCTACAGGTATGCTTTGGTTATGCTTGTATGTTGTTTGTCAAGTTAAAATTGTTGGTTAGTGCTTATGAAGGTGTGTTTCAGGAGAGAGCTGATGTATGGTGGTCCTCCCTACTGCGTACGCGCTTCGAGGACGGAGCAGTTGATGTGGCATAGGACGCGTTCGTGAGGCTCTTCCGAGCCAAGTTCGTCCCAGAGCACATCCAGGACAAGATGGAGCAAGAATTCCTTTCCCTGACGCAAGGATCAATGACCGTCCTAGAATACGAGGCAAGGTTTTCTGAACTTTCTAAATATGCACCGCATATAGTAGAGGATGAGCGCAGGAAGACCAAGAAGTTCGTGATGGGTCTCAAACCATCACTGAGGACGAGACTCGTGGCGTTCGACCACCGCACGCTAGACGAGGCCCTCAGCGCAGCCTGCAGACAGGAGGGAGAAATGGAGCAATATCTGGAGGAGAAGAAGGCTTCGCAGAAGAGGCCGGCAGCGACATTCCAGCGGCAGGATAAGAGGAAAACGGTGTACCAGACACCGCAGAAACAATGGCAGTCAGCAACTCTCAGGTACCTTCTGTACGTTCCCCCGGTGCGAAGAGAGAGTGTCCCCATTGTGGGAAGACCCATGGAGGTTCCGAGTGCTGGTTAGTAGCGGGTAGATGCTTAAAGTGTGGGAGCAGCGACCACAAGATCAAGGATTGCCCAAGACTTCAGCAGGGAGCTCAGCGAGGAGCGCCAGTACCAGCAGTAGCGGCAGCCGCGCCAGCTACAGGACGACCAGGAAGGCCTCGAGCCCCAGCTCGAGTGTTTGCGTTAGCTCGTGAGGACGCCGAGCAGGCGGAGCATGTCACCGAAGGTACAGTTTTACTTTTCGGTGTGCACGCTCGGGTTTTGTTTGATACGGGTGCTACTCACTCGTTCATTTCCGAGCGGTTCGCTAGGCAGTTAGCCCTAGAGTCAGGCATAGAGTCTGAGGAGTTAGAGGTCCCTTTGTCTGTGCACACCCCTGCGGGTACGGTATCGACTAGGAAGTGCATTCCGTCGTTACCTGTGTGCATTGAGGATAGATTCCTAGATGGGTGTTTCTTCTTGCTAAAGATGAAGGACTATGATTGTATCCTTGGTCTGGATTGGCTAGAGGAGCACTATGCGTTAGTGGATTGTCGTAGGAAGAAGATTGTTTTCCGCATTCCTGGTGAGGATGAGTTCTCTCATCCCTTGCCAAAGAACTTAGCGGGAAAGTTAGTTATCTCTGCCATGAAGGCGATGCGCATGGTGAACAAGGGTTGTGACGCATTTCTTGCCAGCGTTATGCTAGTACCCGATGCTGGTTCGTCACTGACTCTTGCAGAGATCGATGTGGTGCAGGACTTTCCAGATGTCTTTCCCGACGACTTGTCTGGATTGCCACCGGATAGGGAGATAGAGTTCACTATAGAGTTGCTTCCAGGCACCTCTCCTATCTCGAAGGCCCCATATCGGATGGCCCCTGCAGAATTAGCCGAGTTGAGGAAGCAATTGCAAGAATTGCTCGATAAGGGATTTATTCGCCCAGTGTTTCCCCTTGGGGCGCACCTGTATTATTCGTCAAGAAGAAAGACGGGTCACTTCGGTTGTGCATTGATTATAGGAAGCTAAACCAGGTGACTGTGAAGAACAGGTATCCCTTACCTCGGATTGATGATCTGTTTGACCAGTTGCGAGAGGCATCAGTCTTTTCCAAGATTGACTTGCGATCTGGTTATCATCAGTTGAGGATTAGGAGTGAGGATGTGTCCAAGACGGCATTTAGAACCCGTTATGGACATTATGAGTTTTTGGTTCTTCCTTTCGGATTGACCAACGCCCCTGCAGCGTTCATGGATCTCATGAACCGGGTGTTTAGTCCGTATCTAGATAGCTTTGTTGTTGTGTTTATTGATGACGTGTTGGTCTATTCTCCGGATGAGGCCACACATCGTCAGCATTTGAGGTTAGTCTTAGAGGTTCTCCGTGAGCACAAGCTGTATGCGAAGTTCAGCAAGTGCGAGTTCTGGTTGCGCGAGGTTCATTTTCTCGGGCATGTTATCTCCGGCGCTGGTGTAGCTGTTGATCCAGCAAAAGTCCAGGCAGTTATGGATTGGGAGATTCCCAGGACCCCTTCGGAGATTCGTAGTTTCCTTGGGTTAGCTGGTTATTATCGGCGATTCATTGAGGGTTTCTCATCCATCGCCGCCCCTTTGACAAAGCTGACCAGAAAGGGTGAGAAGTTCGTATGGTCTGAGGCATGTGAGCGCAGCTTTCAGCTATTGAAGGCTAAGCTTACTTCTGCTCCGGTATTGGTATTGCCTAGTGGTCTAGAAGGCTTTGCCATTTATACGGATGCATCTCAGATTGGTTTAGGCTGTGTGCTCATGCAGCAAGAGAGGGTAGTGGCTTATGCTTCTCGTCAGTTGAAGGAGCATGAGAGGAACTATCCGACTCATGATTTAGAGCTCGCAGCTGTGGTTCATGCACTAAAGATCTGGAGGCACTATCTTTATGGTGTCAGATTTGAGGTGTTTACCGACCACAAGAGCTTGAAGTATCTTTTCTCCCAAAAGGAATTAAACCTGAGGCAGAGGAGATGGATTGAGTTCTTGAAGGACTATGACTTCGACCTTCAGTATCATCCTGGAAAGGCGAACGTCGTAGCGGATGCTCTTAGTAGAAAGAGGTCTTCGCTCCAGCAGGATTGGAAGATGTTGGAGGATGCAGCGTGCTCTATGACCGAGTTAGAGCCATCGTTGTGTCAGGCTTTTGTAGCTCAGCTATCCCTTAGATCCTCAGTCTTGGATGAGGTGATTGAGCAGCAGAAAGCCGATCCTAGATTGTTAGAGTTAGTGGGTAAGGCGGGCATTGCTCGTGATGAGGACGGTGTGATTAGATTTCAGCACCGTGTTTGTGTCCCCGATGTGGTAGATGTCCGTGAGCATGTGTTAGCGGAGGCTCATAGATCGCGATTCTCTATTCATCCGGGTAACACTAAGATGTATCAAGACCTGAAGAGATCATTTTGGTGGTCCGGCATGAAGAAGGATGTTGCGGATTATGTGTCTAGATGTCTAGTATGTCAGCAGGTGAAAGCCGAGCGGCAGCGACCATCCGGCCTTATGCAGAGGATGGATATCCCCGTATGGAAGTGGGAAGCTGTCACTATGGATTTCGTATCGGGTTTGCCTCGATCTAGAAGGGGCAATGACTCGATTTGGGTAGTTGTAGATAGATTCTCGAAGACTGCTCATTTCTTGCCTATGAAGAAGAAGCAGTCAGTAGAGAGTTTAGCTAGATTGTATGTTAGCGGTATCATTAGATTGCATGGTGTGCCGAAGTCGATCATTTCGGATCGAGATCCGAGATTTACTTCGAGATTGTGGAAGGGTCTTCAGGATGCGTTAGGTTCGGAGCTTAAGCTCAGTTCGGCGTTTCATCCCCAGACCGATGGACAGTCCGAGAGGACTATCCAGACGCTCGAGGATATGTTGAGAGCGTGTGTTCTGGATTGGAAGGATGATTGGGAGCGTCATTTACCTCTTGTGGAGTTCGCATACAACAACAGCTTTCATGCTAGTATTGGTATGGCTCCATTCGAGGCGTTGTATGGTAGGCCCTGCAGATCTCCTTTATGTTGGGAGGAGACTGGTGATAGGCAGTTGATCGGACCGGAGTTAGTTCAGGAAACTTCGGATAAGATTCAGCTTATCAGGAAAAGCTTGTTGCGGCACAGGATAGGCAGAAGAGTTATGCCGACAACAGGAGAAAGGATTTGGAGTTCGAGGTTGGCGATCATGTCTTCTTGAAGATATCGCCTACTCGAGGTGTTGTCAGATTTGGCAGGCATAGCAAGCTAAGCCCTAGGTTCATTGGCCCATATGAGATTCTCAGACGTTTGGGCAACGTGGCGTACGAGCTAGCATTACCCCCAGCTTTGGCTAGCGTTCACCCGGTATTCCACGTATCTATGCTCAGGAAGTATGTCCGAGATCCGTCTCATGTGATTAGTCATGAGCCGTGGAGATCCAGCCAGATCTTTCGTATGTCGAGCAACCAGTAGCCATTCTTGACCGGAAGGTTCAGCATCTCCGGAACAAGAGTATCGCGTCGGTGAAAGTTCTATGGCGGAACTTCTCACGTGAGGAGGCTACGTGGGAGCTTGAGGATGCGATGAAGAAGAAGTATCCCCTTTTGTTTGAGTAGTGTCGTTCTAACTTCGAGGACGAAGTTTCTTTAAGGGGGAGAGGGTGTAAGGCCCTCTAATTTCGTCGTTATTTGTATTATGTGTGAATATTATGCTTGTGTGTGTGTACATATTAATTAGTATAATTACGTGTGCATGTGTTTATATTAAGTATAAATAATGTATATATTGCATGATGATAGTATGGATACAATACCGTATACATATTGCATGTATATGTATGGTATGCATGGTTTTCTGCATAATTAGGGTTCTGGCCGAAGGCCACCTTGGCGTCAACCCTAGGCCGTTTAGGTGGTGTCAGCGTCCAGACCTGGACGCCAACACTCATCCGGCGTCCAGCGATGGACGCCAACTTCTCTGACCTGCATGCGCAGCAGAGCTGCAAGCTTCTGAAGCAAGGCATGGCCACCATTGGGGGATGTCCCCCAACGGCTCTCAGGTTGTCAAATCGGTATGGTGAGTGGGTGAGGGGCTCTCCTTAGGTCTGAACCCGAATTTGGTCCCTCCCACTCCTCACTTCACCTTGCAAGAGGAGAAATAGAGGAAGGAAAACCCTAGAGAAAGTCTGTGAGAAAAACCCATCTTAGCACCCCAAATCCGACCCCTTGGAGCTTGGTCTGGAGATCTACTGTGACAAGGAGGAAGCTGGAGCAAGGGAGAAGGCTCCCCATCGTCCCCTCGGCGTGGAGATCACCCAGGAGCCGGAGGAAGGCGATCTAGAGGGAGGTTCTGCAACTTTCTTGGGACTGCCCAAGGAGGTCTTCACCGAGCCATAAATCCCTTGGAGGAATTTTAGAAAGGCAAGTGACCTATCCTGATGTTCCCTTATGAGTCTAGGTTGGTTTTGTGATTTTTATGGATTTTTCCTCGAGTCCTAGACCCTCCAATTCACCCAAGATTCAGAGCTCGGGTCTGTGTTTCTGCACAGACCTGGTTCGACGGCAAGGTCCCTGGACGTCCAGTTCATGCTTGGCGTCCATCGACCATGCCGCTGACCCTGAGTCAGCGGCCAGAGACCGCCGTCGAGTTCTTCTGGACAGAACAGTGAGCTATTCTGTCCCTCTTATACATTAATTTCGGTATGTTTTACGTGATGAGGATATATGGTAACCTTATACTCTATGTATATTGTGCATTGTGGTGTGTGGATGAATGTGGTGTGATGGTGAATGTGGGATAATGGTATCTTTTAAACTTGTGAGCATGACTTGTAGATAATCTTCAAATCCTTGTTCATGATTTGAATTAGTATGAATGCCTTGGTTTTAGTCTAATCATGAAGATCAGTGGGTTAGCATATGTGTTTGCAAATTTTGGTAATTTATCCATGCTTGTGTAATTTGCAAATAAATTTGGTTCGGTAAAATAAAAGCATGCAAGAATGGGTTGTAGGGTTCAATCCATAGATGTATGAATTAGGGAAATTTTGTATTCTCAGTTCATGCATATGTGAATAGCTTATGTTTAAACAGCAAGTGGCTAATTTGCAAAATGTGTTAGACCCATGTTAACTTAAGTTGTTAATAGCATGCTAATTAGGCGTTTTATTTTCTGTAAATCCTATTTAGCTCAGAAAAATCTGAAAAATTGAGGGTATGACCTTGAACCCGAAAACACATGTGGTTAAAATTTCAGGTCATTTGGATCAGTAAATAAAAAGTTATGTGTTTTCTTGTGAAATGTGATAATTCGTGCATATGATCGTAATGTGATTAGATTTTGTTTAAACCCAGCATGATTAGTGTGTTTACTGTGTATTAAACCTTGAAATTTTGTAGTACCATGTTAGGAAAACAGAGGTATTCATGTGAGTGAGAAAGTGAATGAGATGAAGTGTTATGTGTAAAACCAAGTGTAAAACGGTAAATAATAAATGTGTAACTGTGCCAATGTGACACTGCTTCCGTAGAGGGCAGTGGAGCTGTATCAGGGAAAAGTCCCCCTGAGAAAGTTCATTGTGTTAAGTGACCCTAAGGGCATTAGGGGGAAATCCTGGAGGTGGACAAGTACCACTGGTTAGGGTGGAGACTTGTTCTCCCGGTCTGCGCAGTCCAAGAGTCGCCATTGGAATGCCTAGATGGCGTCTATGTGTAATGTGATGTGTATATGTCCTTCTTTGGTGGTTTGGACTATGTGTCACGGCACCTAAAAATGTGTAAAGTGTAATGTGAAATGTGTATGTGACCATGTGTAAATGTGTAAGTGACATGTGAATGTGTATGTGTAAAGTGTAACCATGTGAAAAGAGGAAACTAGTGTAAAGAAAAATGTGAAATTCTAGATGTGTAAATGCGTTATTAAAACCCATGTGAGACTAAATCTAAAACCATGTGAATTCAGAAAATATATGTTGTTATTCTTATGTTTATGTGTGCAAAAATGTTTAGAGTCTATGTTAGGGACAACGAATGAATATGTGTGCAAATAGCATGATGGATTGTTCATATGATATGTTTTATGCGTTATTGTAGCTCTCATGTATAGGTTTTCAGCGATGAAACTATATGAAATCAGCAACCTAAAGCATGTGAAAAGGTTCATGTATGTGTTTAAAAATGTGTAAAACCCATGCTAGTTGCGTTACCTTTCATGCATGTAAAAGTTCATGTTGATAGCTCTCATGTTTTGATTCTTTAAAGATTAAAGTTTCATGAGTAAATTGAATAGAGACCATGTGATAGGTGAATTTTATTTTAAAAATCTGAAAGCATGAGTTATGTATAAAATTGTAAAACTTTCATGATAGGTTGAAAACTTGAATTGACTAGCATGCTATGTGTTGCTAATTGTAATGTGCATGTAGAAACCATTAGGACTTATAAGTGTATATCATGAGTAGTGTTGCTTGCTGAGTCCTTGGACTCACTCCTTGCTTCGGCGTACAGGTATAGTTGGTGACACAGTACCTTTGGAGGAGGCAGCAGAGACGGACTCCGAGCGTGGAGACTAGCTAGTTTTGAGTTCTTTGATTGTGTATTCATAGTATGTAAATTTTGGGACATTGTACTAGAAGTATCATGAAAAGGATGTTTAAGTGTGGACATTTGTATTTAATTTCAGCAATTTAAATCATGTGGATTTTAGTTCTTTTGTTAATTGCGAACTGCATGTATGTTTAATGTGGATGATGAATGAATGAAGACATTGGTCTTTTACTTCCGCTACTCTGTTGTATATTCGCGTGTATCTCAGCTGTATGTATCGTTTGGGTAAATGTCCCACTGTGGCAGCACTCGCTATTCCGACGTGGGTCGGTATGACCGTACCGGTGTATCGAGGGCCGTCACACCCTCTGCTGCTCCGCCCTCTGCATTCACATATATTGGTCAGCAATTGAATCAAATCAAATCAAATTGAAGGGTTAATGCTACTTACCAGTGTCCGAACCTCGGTGCGTAGCCTCGCCAGCTCCACCTCCTGCTCGGCGAGCCGTCCCTCTAGGAGGCGCACGGCCTGTAACTCCGGCATCTGTCATTCACACTTCAAAGTTAGAATCAAATGAGGCAATCCACCAATCAAGGCTTAGAGTTACAAATTCACTCACCACTCGGCGGTCAAGTCGGAGACGTCCAGCGTACCGTGCTTGATAATCCTCCATGTACGCTGAACTGTCGAGGAGGGCCGTCTGCCGTATCACCTGCTCTCCACCCTCGCGCTAGTAGGCGACGGTGCTGCCGTGATCCGCTCCCCAGTCGCGGTCCTCAGCGAAGAACCGCCGGCGCGAGTGTCCCTCTCTCCCGAGGGAATGCACCTCGATGGCCGGCTGGTGCCAGCCCAACGTCCGTACCACCAACTCCAAATACAACACCGCACATGTCCCGAGGCACAGTAAGAGGAGGTGGCGGTCGAAAAGGGACCGGCCCGCCACCACCGCCGGGTGCGAGGCGTCTGCCTCTCCCACGTAAGGGGTCCACACCACCTGAGAAGAATGAGAAAACATTGGTCAGTCGCATTCATTAAATGCAGCAAACAATTGAAAGAATGCAAGAGTTAGTTGAGATTTTCATACCTGCTCGTGCGGGTAGTGGTCGAGCGCGACCCGCACGTCTTCGGCCCTCCTGTCGGTGACCCTAAGGTCCGAGGCCACCTCCCACCTCGTCATGAGAGGCACCATTGTCTTGCGCCCCTCTGCAAGTGTCCTGCGTCCCATGGGAAAGCGGGTGTACCCCCAGATCTGCAAGGCAACAAGGAACAGAATGTCAATCAGGCAATTTAAGCAATATTCAATGTTGAGCATTTAAAGAAAATTGCATACCTGTAAGAAGGGGGTGAAGCCCCCTGTGCTCTGAGAGCGCTGTGAGCTACTGGGGAGGAGGGAGAAAATATGTCTCAGCATTGCAGCACCCTAAGCATACCGCCCTGCCTGCTCAAGGTCCCGCAACAGCAGCACGAACTTGCAATTCATCTGGGATGACTACGTGGCGAAGAGGAGCCGCCCGAAGAAGTAGCTGACAAAGATCCGGACGCCGCACTCCTCGCTCCGGCCTCCTAGATCCAGCAGACCCGTCACCCTGGCGTAGAACTCCTCCAACGTCTCCAGGGGGCCTCTCCGCCCTCCTCTCAGTCCCATAGCCTCTAAAAGCGATCCGAGCAGGATGCTCCGGATCGGTCTCCTCCTCCCAGCCACAAACTCTGGCCCCAGCAACTCCGCGATATCATCATGGTAGTCCCTCCTCTCCAGTCCGACTATCGGCTCTCCCTGAACCGGCAGTCCTGTCAGATACGCCACATCCTCCAATGTGGGTATAATGTGTCCCCAAGGCATGATGAAAGCCTTGCAATCCTCCTCCCATCTCTCCCTCAAAGCCTCTAAGTAAGGGACATCTAAGTGAAAAGTGCGTACCGATAGGAGATGTTCGAAACCCATCCTCGCTATCTGGGCCTGCTGAGCCTCTGGAAGCACCCGGTACCATGCCCAGCACAGGTCCCAAGTGACCCGACTCCTCATCCTCCCCTTGCCCTGTAGGAAAACACAAAAAACATGACGTCAACATCGACTACCATTTATTAAAAATTGACGGCAAGGGCTTGTTGTTCACTCAGAGTCCACGTCCAGGGGTGGCCGTCGAGTTCCACTGTCAGTGACCAGCTCCTTGACGTCAATCTCCTTTTGACGGCAAGGGGTTGGACGCCGGAAGGAAATCGACGGCAGCCGATGTTGCCGTCAAGTTCCTGTATGACCCGACGACACTTCCGTTGTTTTCCCTCCTTTTCACCAAATCATAAACATGCATCCACGAAGGTTTTATAGGCCTACCTTGGGCCGTCGAGGTGCCTCCGCCTCCGTCTCATATCCTCCCTTGGTCTCTTCCCCCTCCGGTGCGTCCTCCACCGCCACTTCTTCCTCTTCCTCTGCCATAGCCACCTCTTCCCCTTCCTCTTCCTCCTCCGGTTGACGGCGGCCCCGGATGATGCTTCGTTTCTCTCTCGTCCTCATCGTAAGCGCGAGCAAGGTGAGTGGAGAAGCAAGGGGTTCGGTTTTTCCTCCCGGCGTTTGGAAGGCGTAATGGCGCCCGAGAGAAAGCGTCGGTTCAAAAAAAGGTAGTTTCCTGGGTTAACGTCAAGGTCTGGATGTTCACCTTTTCCTGACGTCCAGCCCTGGCCACTGACGTACCGTCAGCGACCGTGGTGTTGACGTCAGGGTCTCTTCAATGTCAGACCTCGAAGTTTCGTCGACGACCATGTTTGGACGTCAAATTTCAATGTCGAAGGCCACCTTTGTGGATGTCGATCGTCTGTCTCAGTGGTTGGCGACGGACCCTGGACGTTGACCTGTAGTTGGCGGCCGTCGATGTGGACGCCAACAACCCCGCACTCATTCCTCACAGCACACTCTTCTGAACCTTTTTGAGGCCATTTCATTCCACACATTCCACAAGTCAAACAATTCAAGCCAATTCAACACAAATGCAACTCACTTTTATTCATCAAATTTGTGTTACGCTTATTCAAAACAGGAATACACATCACTTTGCCATACGGGCCATAAAGAAGTCATAAGCAGTGGGGCAAATGCCATCATTGAACTCCTCATATTTCCAAATCTCCTCCCAATTTTCCTGCACAGCCAAGCCCACCTTTTTGCTCACCGTGTACCTTGCCCAAGTCTTCATGGCCTTCTTCATCAGCTTCTCATTTCTCCCAGTGACTATCATGTCAGTATAGTTGGATGAGGTGGGAATTCCCTGTGGAATCCCAAGCTGACAATGACACCGGTGTGGCTGGTACACCACTATCTGATCAGCTCCAATCAGCCACAAATCTCTGTCCTCCCTGGTGCGGGCTCTGAACTCAATGGTTCTCATGAACAGCGGCCTCACGATGAATTCATCCATTCCCAAATATGCCAAATGATCCCTCCAGGCATCTCTGCTCTTCAAGTGTGTTGTCACACACTTGATCTCATCTTCCGGCTCATACCATGACCTGCTACAGTGAACCGAACTCCGAAGGAAGATTCTGGAGGGGGAAGGTTGCCTTTCAGCAAAATCAAATTTTAAATAAGCTTCCATCCATACCTGGAGCAGAAACAAACTCCCGCATGTGCATTCGCCTAGGCTCATTGTGGTGAGCGAACTATACAGGTGGGCCAGCACTGCAGGGGCAAGTGACTGCCCGCGCCACAGCAGAGAAAGTACTCCAACGTGCTCGTAGAGGATGAAATCGCCTCGTGGGGAACAAGAAAACCCCGGCCAGGCAAAGTGTCAGCCCTCGCGTCGCCCTCTCTCCGCCAATCTCCTTGGCATGCTGAATCAGCCACCAGGCCAGTCGGTCCAGAAGATTCCGTTCTTGTTCGTCATCCGTAACACTTCCTTCTTGTCCCGTACGATGTCCGCGAGGATCTCTTCCCACGGGAGGAGAGGAGTCGCTGCATCGTACTCCAGGCACCGCCCCCATCCTAGGAACAGCTCGACCTCCTCCAGCAAGACGCTCACATCGAATGCTTGGAACACAAAAGTATGTGTGTGTGGGATCCATCTCTCTATCAGCGCCCCCAAAGATCAAACCCCCACCACATGTCCTTCATGTTCTTCGTCAGTACCACCATAAAGCTCAGGTTCCACATGCCAACAAAGCCCCGCATGTCCAGCGTAATAGCGTTCACCACATTCACGAGCCAGGAATAGGCCCGTACCTGGCCTTGGCCTGGGAATGCTGGGATCTCCTGCATAGGGGTGGGGTATTATGAGAACCCTGTTCGGGGCGTTTTTAGCCCAGGAAGAATCAGAAACAATCGTTGCTTACCTCCCCGTTGGCCAGACGCGTGCTCAGGTGTCCCAGAACTTTGCTCAAAACACCGGGGTTCGCGGCTGTGGATCGTCCGGTCGATGAGGAGGCCATTTTGCTGTGCTTTTCTGTCTCTCAGCTCTCTGGTTCGCAGCAGGAGCAGGGAGGGACGGAGGTAGGAGATGGTATAGTCCCTATGGACTCCCATCACCTATATTTTCGGCCTGATCCGCTGTCATGTAGGCGTCCAGATCGGTGGACGTCAGTATAGTGTTAACGGCAACATCTGTGGACGTTAAAAGTGTGCTGGTGGCCAACGATGTGGACGTTGACTGACCGGAAGTTTTTAAATTCTTATTCTTTATATGACCATTACCCTTTATCCTTTATCTTGTGCTTCAAGTTGTTTTGCAGACATTTTTAAGCACAGGCTGCGCTTCAAAAATTCGGAACGCTCATGCGACCTTGAGCGTCATAGGTATGTCTAACATAGGACCCCACCAGAGGCGAATAACTTGGTGACCGTGAACCCTGAGTTCCCCTTCACCAAAAACCATGATGGTTTTGCGATCTCTCAGTTATTCGTATGGCCTTTAGAATTTTCCTATGGTGCTAACTTGCATTTTAGATAGGCAACCCACACCAGCATACATCTTCACTGCTAACATTCTCTTACTAACACTTAAAAAAAAAATGGTGATTTTCCTCATCATATGATTGCTCCATGGCTCCCCCAGCTCAGGTAGCCTACTGGGTCCGCCCTTCATGACTATTCAGATCGATATCGGGTCTTTGTTGCCCCCCTTCTCCACTTGTCCCACCGTATCTTTCACAAATAGTCAAGCAATCCTTATTGAGTTCATTTGAGCCTTCGCCAGTCGCGAGCTTAATTCCGGACTTCAGGCTTTCCAAGCATGTGATTCCAGTTAGACTCTTTTGATAATCCTTTGAGAGATCAACCAACTTCTTGTCTCCATGACCTCCTAAATTCGGGATCGACGTCCTGATTAGGCCAGCGAGCCCACGAGCTCCGGTTATGAGACCCTCCTAATTCAACCGTCATATTACAACTCCTTTGACTCAGACACACCAGAAACTAGTCAAAGTCCGACACGGCCATGCCAGGGACCCAGCCATTGGGTCGCAGTTGTAGTTACATGGGTAGATCACCCTTTTCATATCCCTATTTGTCTCTCAGACGATACGTCATCTGTTTCCAGCCTGACTCTTTCGTTTGGTTCGCTAGAATTCCTATCCTCGGAGATGGCCCTTCCATTCAATCTCCGCATCCTTTGTTTACCAAGACACCAACCTTTCAGTCCGCTCTGCTCCCTTGCAAGACCGGATGTCTCGGAGGGGCATTTGTAGACATGCGATTTGGCCCATCTCCCGCAAGGCTCTGTTGGCCCATTAAGCCTCGTTTGACCATTTGTTGACCAGCCTCGGATACCATGTAGACGGCAGCATCGATGGCCGCCGACTACTGGTTGGCGGCAAGTCCCCTGGACGTTGACCCAGACAGACACCCACATCCATGGACGCCTGCATGCGGTTGGCGGCCTGATCCCTTGCCATCAACAGGGTTTACCAGGTCTGCGCAACAACCCGAGATTCCAGCCCACTTGCACCATTCTCTCGGCCATGCAACGCATGTAGCCGTTCCCAACGGGCATATGGGCCACCTAGGCACCCCATTGACCTAGTAAAAACCCTACTTGGCCTCTCCCCATTGGTTGGACCTTTAATGCATGGATTGCCATGTGTGCAAGTGTGTTTCTTCACACTTAGCATCCTAGGCACTCTAGCTGCGAGCTCACTGTCTATATAACAGCCCCTTGGCCCCTCTAAGCGAGGGGAGGAGAGGTTGGACGTCCTTATGCTACTACTTTGAGAGAAGAGAGAGAAACTTGCACCTTACCTTCTACCATTCATCCTCTCCTTCTCTCTTCATTCGGGACGTCTAGAAGGGTTCCTTTGGAGCTGGAGGAGCCCTGCAAGGAGCCAACAACGCCAACAACAAGGATCATCTCCTTCCTCTTCCTCTCTTTCCTTTCCTCTCATTTTAACATTTTGCATGCTACACACACTTTCCCACACACTCTAGGCATGTAGCTCACCTTCCTACACACCTAGAAAGGGGTTTCCCAACCAAAAACGGAGGGAAGAAGGGTGGTCATAGCATTTGGCCACCCCTCTTCTCAAGTCCGCAACCGGTACGGGACTCGCCTTTTGGGCTTTCCTATCTTCATTTTGAACATTTACTACACTGCATTTGAGTCTAATAGAGCTTTTGTTTGTGGCAGGAACATTGTGAACATGACCGTGGATCTCTCTTCCTTTGGCCGGCCGAAGGAGGAGAAGTTGAAGCCCCATCTCCGTCCGCTGCGCGAGGCTGCTACAACAACGTGGTCAAAACACTCCCTTGGGCACAAGTAAGGCCCTGGCGATCACAAACCTCCCCTTTCATCTCTGGTTTTCTTTGTTTCCTCCTCAATCAACCTAGTCAACCGGGGAGTCAAATGAGGTCAACCAGCAACCCATCATCGCCAACGAGAGACCAGCGACGTTCGTGAGCCTCCGGAGGGCACCCACAGTCGACACGGGGACAAACGGCGGTGGCGAAACGGATCGTCCACAGGTACCACCTGTTGTAGCCGTACTTCCAGCAGTACCAGCACGACCAGCAAGTGTAGAGGAGTCTACGACACTAGTGGAGAGATTTTTATGGTTGCAGCCACCGACTTACTCGAAAGGTCTAAATCCAAATACGACAGAGCACTAGGTACACAAGATAGAGAGAGTTTTGTTACCATGAGATGTCCACAGGCTGATAGGGTGATTCTAGCTACCTACCAATTGCGTGGATTTACACAGGAGTGGTGGACGCTAAAGATGCAGATAGTATTTGGTGGAAGAACTTAGGACATCATCACTTGGCCAGAGTTCTTGGGGGTATTTAATGATACATTTTTTCCAGTTCATATACAACAAGTAAAGAGAGAGTAGTTTAGGACATTGCAGCAGGGAAACTTGTTAGTATTAGAATATTAGATGAGGTTTATGGCACTGAGTAGATATGCACCCTATGTGGTCACTGATAATGCTATGATGGTGGAATATTTTATCTGAGGATTGCAATCAGAGCTACAAGATGCGGTGATCCCCCTTATGTGTAAGACGGTAGAGGAAGCAGCACATCGGGCAGCTATTCATGAGAGGATTGTACAAGCTAGGAAGTCAAGTGGAACAAGTAGCTTTCGGCTTCCACAACAACCTACAAGTATCAACAAGGGTAAGGCACCCTTGGGAGCATCATCATCATCCGAAATTTCCAAGTGGGGTAACAAATTAAAGAAGATATTCAGAGGACGAGGTAGTGGTAGGTAGCAGGGTTTCTAGTAGGGCCTAGGTTTTAGGCCAGCTCAAGAAGAGTCATAGCAGAGCACAGTAGGGCATCCGGCAGCTTTTCCATGTTTCAAGTGTTATAATTGTGGGCAGCCATGGCATCTAGCAAGAAATTGTCTACATCCTCAAGAATATAATTATGGCAGAGGGGCACAACAACAGTAGCAGTCATTCCAACAGCCAGCAGTAGAGCATGGTAGAGGTCCAGCTTTTCAAAGGGGGCGAGGATGGGTTATGGCCATTACTAGAGCATAGGTGGAGGCATCCAACCTGATTGAAGATATATTACCTCTCTTTGAATTTTCTGCTAGAGTATTGATTGATCTAGGTGCATCGTATTCATTTATTTCTAAAGATTTCATGGATAACATGGTTCACCCCTTAGAGGAGAGGCAGTATGAGTTAGTTGTGGAGGTTACATATGGTATTTTTATGCTCACCTTTTGTTATTTAGATGAAGTTTCAATAGTAGTACAAGCAAATCAGTTGCCAGCAAAGTTGTATGCACTACAGTTGAAAGACTATGATGTGATTTTAGGTATGGATTGACTGGACAGTTATGGGGCAGTGGTGGACTGTAGGAAGAAGAAATTTAGATTTTGTCAACCTAGTGGAGTTGTGTTTGAATTCCATGGTATGTCATTCTATACCCCTAAGTTTATTTTTTCTGCGCTTTGGGCTAGGAGGTTGATCAATGGTGGGTGTGTATCTTATCTTGCTTCAGTCAATTTAGTTGAGTCAGGTAAGTCTATATCGATGGTATCCATGGTTAAGGAATTTGCCGATGTGTTCCCTGAAGAATTGCCAAGGTTATCTCCACATAGGGAGGTGGACTTTATAGTGGAATTGTAGCCAGGAAGTATGCCAATTTCAAAAGCACCTTATAGGATGGCACTAGTAGAGTTGAAGGAATTGAAAAGCAATTGCAGGAACTATTAGAGAAAGGTTTTATCAGACTAGTCACTCACCATGGGGAGCACCAGTATTGTTTGTCAGAAAGAAAGATGACAGTTTGAGAATGTGTATAGATTACCAGAAATTGAATAAGGTTACCATAAAAAACAAGTATCCACTTCCTAAGATTGATGATTTGTTTGATCAGTTACAATCTCCAGGGTATTCTCCAAGATTGATTTGAGATCACGATACCACTAGCTAAGGATTAAGGAAGAAGATATTGACAGGATATCTTTCAGAACTAGATATGGACACTATGAGTTTGTAGTTATGCCATTTGGACTGACTAATGCACCAACAACATTTATGAATTTAATGAATAGAATATTTCACCGTTACCTAGATCAGTTCATTATAGTATTCATAGATGATATATTAGTGTACTCAGCATCAGAGGAAGAGCATGCAGCACATCTGAAGATTACATTGCAGACTTTGCGGGATCACCAGTTGTATGCTAAGTTCAGTAAATGTGAGTTCTGGTTAAAGGAAATTCAGTTTTTGGGCCATATAATTTCAGGAGAAGGTGTAGTAGTAGATCCAGCTAAGGTTGAAGCTGCTATGAAGTGGGAAGAGCCGAAAACAGTATAAATAATCAGAAATTTCCTTGGTTTGGTAGGCGACTACAGACAATTCATTCGGATTTCTCGAAGATTGCAGCACCCATGACTAGATTGACCAGAAAAGGAGTGCCCTTTGTGTGGTCCCCAGACTGTCGGCGAAGCTTTTCAGAATTGAAGAAAAGGCTTACTACAACACCGATATTGGAAATACCATCAGGTAGCAGAGGTTTTGTGTTGTATACAAATGCATCTAGAAGAGGACTTGGAGCGTTATTAATGCAACATGGAAAGGTTGTGGCGTATGCATCAAGATAGCTGAAGCGACATGAAGAGAATCACTCTACACATGATTTAAAGTCTGCAACAGTGGTTTTTGCATTGAAATTGTGGAGGCACTACTTGTATGTAGAGAGATTTGAAATCTTTACAGATCACAAAAGCTTAAAGTACATTTTCTCATAGAAAGATTTGAATTTGAGGCAGCGCAGATGGATAGAGTACCTAAAAGATTATGATTTCAGCTTAGCATATCACCCCGGTAAAGCCAATGTTGTTGTAGATGCACTGAGTAGAAAGGCAGTCTTGATCCAGTTGATGATCAAAGAATGGAAATTATATGAAGATGTAGTAGAGAATTCACTATTTGTACCAAAAAATCAGCAGCGAGCAGTGTTAGCAAAGAGTGGAGTGGAATCTTCATTCTATCGACAAATAGTAGAAGCACAGAAAATAGATGAGAATCTGGTAGACATTATAAGAATGGAAGAGGTTACTGTAAGGCCCTAGTTTTTTGTACATTGTATGGCTATTGTTATGTTTTTATTTTCTGCCTGAAATTTTTCTTAACGTTAATATCAATTGTCGTTAAGAGCTGGTTGACGGAAAGATATGTGTCGTTTACAGTGTGGCCAGAGGATCTAGATGTCAACATCGATTGTCGTTTATTTCTAGTTGATGGCAGCAAAGTGGCCGTTAACTTCTCCGGCTGCGTTTGGGATTCATGATCTGAAACCGTCCTGATTTTTTCAGGAGGCAAATATGGAAACCCAGAAACAGTTACGACTCCTCATTCCTAGGCTGCCTATGACCCTAAACACCTATAAACGTAGGTCGTCTCTGTAAAGAGGGGACTTCAGCTCAGCTAGCTAGGGTTTTTAGATTTTGGGGAGTGAAAAAAGAGAGAGTTTAAGAGGGTTGATCCGAAAAAACAAGAGGCTGCGCCATGTTCTACTGCAAGGGGGAGGTTCTTCTGAACGTGGAGAAGCTCTCCTAATGTCGGAGATCGTCTGCAAGAGCGTGGAGGTCCAATCAAACCGTGGAGTTTACCTCTTTAGCTTGGCTGAGGAGGGCTTCATCACCCAATTTCGATCTTCAGGGAGTTTCTTTAAGGCAAGTAACTTTGGGGTTTCATCCATAGACCTATCACCTAGAGTTTTAGGATTTTTATCTCGTGTCGTGGACCCCCCAAATTCTCCGTCTTTTTTTTTTTTTGGTCTGCACTCTCTGTAGATAGGAGGTTGACGACAACATCTTTGCCGTCAAGTTCTTATGTTGACGGCAATTGATTATGTTGTTAACCTCTATTGACGGAAAGACCCTTGCCGTTAAGTTCTTATGATTTTTCAGAGGAGTGTTGGTAACACATGTGATGTGATTTTTTTGAAAATTTGAATGTATGCATATGGTTAGAAAATTTTGTCTTGTCAGGTATGTTTAGTAGATTGAACTATGAATTCCTGATAATTTTTTGATCATATTTGTAAATTATAGAATTTCTGTTATGAGTAAATAAGCATGTTACGTCAGATCTAAATTTGGAGTAAATGTGTACGTTGTGTATAATTGTCACAAAAATTTTCCATGAACCGAGGGATACTGTGTGCATGTTTTAGGACTAATAGAACAGTTAGTTTTACTGTCTACCATTTTTAATTAGGGTTCCTTGTTAAATTTCCTGAGATCTCTGTTAAATATTAAAAGTTTATGTACTATCGGAAAAATTCTGAAAAATTAAGTGTCTAATATATTCCATGCATAGGGTCTAGGTTTAAAATTTGAGCATGTTCTAACATCCGTGAATACTGTTTCAATGTGTAAGTCGTTAAGCATCATATTAAGCATGATTAATCACAAAAATGATACTTCTGATGATTAGTGCCATGTTCAGGTTTTGTTAAGCATGTATTAGCACTGTTAGACAATCATGATAAATTCTGTAATGTGAGATATATATGTTTGAATCATGACTATGTAAACGGATCATTAAGTGCATGTAAAAAAGTGTTAAACATGTGATCAATGTGAGTGATGTGATTAAGTGATAATTATGACGAGATTGACACTGCTACCATAGAATGCTGTGGAGCCGTACTGTAGAAAAGTCCCTATGGGAAGGCTTAACGTGTATGTGATATCCTGTGGGCAACAAGATGATATCCTGGAGGTGGAGAAGTACCCCTGGTTAGGGTGGAGAGGGCTTGTCCCATTTCTGCGTAGATACCAAGATTCGTCACTATATTGCCTAGGTGATGGGTATGTGTTATGTGTGTGATGTGTCTATCTTTATGGTGGCTCGGACTATGTGTCATGGAAAATTAATGTGTAAAGATGTGAATTAAGTGTGAATTTGCAAAGTGATTATGTGAAAGTGATGTAATAATGTGCTTCCATATGTGAGAATGTGAAACCATGTGATTAAACTTCTTTTACATAAAAACAACAAGTAAAATGTGAGAATATGTGATACATGAGCATATTAGATGTGATAGATATCATGCTAGCATTACCAGTAGACATGTGTTTAGTTTTATGATCAAGTTACTAGGAAATGTTCCATACAATAAGTTGTGAATGATACCGTGATTTACATCAAATTCATGTGTAGTTAGCATGTTATAGACTATTTATTCGGTACTTGTTTATTGCTACATGAACCATGTGATAAATTGCTCTTTATGTTAAAATTGAGTAGAATGAATGTGATAAGTGTATGGATGTACCAATAGGTTGCTTGCTGAGTCTTTTGTGAAGACTCATCCCTACTTAAACATACAGGTGAGACAGGTATTCTAAAGATTTAGGAGGAGATTGCGAGAATCGACTCCGAGCGAGAGGAGTAGTAGAGATCTTGGAGGCAATCTGCTTAGCTTGTACTTTTCCTTAGCTAGTATGAGAGATGATGTTATGTCATAGACTAGTTATTTATGGACTTCGTTTAATTATTTTGCTACTATATAGACTGTGTGATGTGTGTAATGATGGTGGAATAAGAATCACTTTCCTTTCTGTTGTACATTCCTTCGTTATTTGTGTACATCTCCAAGATTGATTTGAGATCACGATACCACTAGCTAAGGATTAACGAAGAAGATATTGACAAGATATCTTTCAGAACTAGATATGGACACTATGAGTTTGTAGTTATGCCATTTGGACTGACTAATGCACCAACAACATTTATGAATTTAATGAATAGAATATTTCACCGTTACTTAGATCAGTTCATTGTAGTATTCATAGATGATATATTAGTGTACTCAGCATCAGAGGAAGAGCATGCAGCAAATCTGAAGATTACATTGCAGACTTTGCGGGATCACCAGTTGTATGCTAAGTTCAGTAAATGTGAGTTCTGGTTAAAGAAATTCAGTTTTTGGGCCATGTAATTTCAGGAGAAGGTGTAGTAGTAGATCCAGCTAAGGATGAAGCTGCTATGAAGTGGGAAGAGCCAAAAAAAATATAAATAATCTGAAATTTCCTTGGTTTGGTAGGCTACTACAGACAATTCATTCAGGATTTCTCGAAGATTGCAGCACCCATGACTAGATTGACCAAAAAAGGAGTGCCCTTTGTGTGGTCCCCAGATTGTCGGCGAAGCATTACAGAATTGAAGAAAAGGCTTACTGCAGCACCGATATTGGAAATACCATCAGGTAGCAGAGGTTTTGTGTTGTATACAAATGCATCTAGAAGAAGACCTGGAGCGGTATTAATGCAACACGGAAAGGTTGTGGTATATGCATCAAGATAGCTGAAGCAACATGAAGAGAATCACTCTACACATGATTTAAAGTCTGCAACAGTGGTTTTTGCATTGAAATTGTGGAGGCACTACTTGTATGGAGAGAGATTTGAAATCTTTACAGATCATAAAAGCTTAAAGTACATTTTCTCACAGAAAGATTTGAATTTGAGGCAGCACAGAAAGATTATGATTTCAGCTTAGCATATCACCCTGGTAAAGCCAATGTTGTTGTAGATGCACTGAGCAGAAAGGCAGTCTTGAGCCAGTTGATGATCAAAGAATGGAAATTATATGAAGATGTAGTAGAGAATTCACTATTTGTGCCAAAAAATCAGCAGCGAGCAGTGTTAGCAAAGAGTGGAGTGGAACCTTCATTGTATCGACAAATAGTAGAAGCACAGAAAATAGATGAGAATCTGGTAGACATTATAAGAATGGAAGAGGTTACTGTAAGGCCCTAGTTTTTTGCACATTGTATGGCTATTGTTATGTTTTTATTTTCTGCCTAAAGTTTTTCTTAACGTTAATATCAATTGTCGTTAAGAGCTGGTTGACGGAAAGATATGTGTCGTTTACAGTCTGGCCATAGGATCTAGATGTCAACATCGATTGTCGTTTATTTCTAGTTGATGGCAGCAAAGTGGCCGTTAACTTCTCCGGCTGCGTTTGGGATTCATGATCTGAAACCGTCCCGATTTTTTCGGGAGGCAGATATGGAAACCCGGCAACAGTTACGACTCCTCATTCCTAGGCTGCTATGACCCCAAACACCTATAAACGTAGGTCATCTCTGTAAAGAGGGGACTTTGGCTCAGCTAGCTACGATTTTTGGATTTTGGGGAGAGAAAAAAGAGAGAGATTAAGAGGGTTGATCTGAAAAACAAGAGGTTGCGCCGATGTTCTACTGCAAGGGGGAGGTTCTTCTGAAAGTGGAGAAGCTCTCCTAACGCTTGGAGATCGTCTGCAAGAGCGTGGAGGTCCAATCAAACCGTGGAGTTTACCTTTTAGCTTGGCTGAGGAGGGCTTCATCACTCAATTTTGATCTTCAGAGAGTTTCTTTAAGGCAAGTAACTTAGGGGTTTCCTCCATAGACCTATCACCTAGAGTTTTAGGATGTTTATCTCGTGTCGTGGACCGCCCAAATTCTCCGTCTTTTTTTTTTTTTTTGGTCTGCACTCTCTGTAGATAGGAGGTTGACGACAACATCATTGCCGTCAAGTTCTTATGTTGACGACAATTGATTATGTTGTTAACCTCTATTGACGGCAAGACCCTTGCCGTTAAGTTCTTTAGATTTTTCAGAGGAGTGTTTATAACACATGTGATGTGATTTTTTGGAAAATTTGAATGTATGCATGTGGTTAGAAAATTTTGTCTTGTCAGGTATGTTTAGTAGATTGAACTATGAATTCTTGATAATTTTTTGATCATATTTGTAAATTATAGAATTTCTGTTATGAGTAAATAAGCATGTTATGTCAGATCTAAATTTGGAGTAAATGTGTACGTTGTGTATAATTGTCACAAAAAATTTCCATGAACTGAGGGATACTGTGTGCATGTTTTAGGACTAATAGAACCGTTAGTTTTCTGTCTACCATTTTTAATTAAGGTTCCTTGTTAAATTTCTTGAGATCTCTGTTAAATATTAAAAGTATATGTACTGTTGGAAAAATTCTGAAAAATTTAGTGTCTGATATATTACATGCATAGGGTCTATGTTTAAAATTTGTGCATGTTCTAACATCCGTGAATACTGTTTCAATGTGTAAGTCGTTAAGCATCATATTAAGCATGATTAATCACAAAAATGATACTTCTGATGATTAGTGCCATGTTCAGGTTTTGTTAAGCATGTATTAGCACTGTTAGACAATCATGATAAATTCTATAATCTGAGATATATGTGTTTGAATCATGAGCATGTAAATGGATCATTAAGTGCATGTAAAAAAGTGTTAAACATGTGATCAATGTGAGTGATGTGATTAAGTGATAATTATGACGAGATTGACACTGCTACCATAGAAGGCTGTGGAGCCGTACTGTAGAACAAGTCCCTATGGGAAGGCTCAATGTGTATGTGATATCCTGTGGGCAACAAGATGAAATCATGGAGGTGGATAAGTACCACTGTTAGGGTGGAGAGGGTTCATCCATTTCTCCGTAGATACCAAGATTCGTCACTATATTGCCTAGGTGATGGGTATATGTTATGTGTGTGATGTGTCCATCTTTATGGTGGCTCGGACTATGTGTCATGGAAAATTAATGTGTAAAGATGTGAATTAAGTGTGAATTTGCAAAGTGATTATGTGAAAGTGATGTAATAATGTGCTTCCATATGTGAGAATCTGAAACCATGTGATTAAACTTCTTTTACATAAAAACAACAAGTAAAATGTGAGAATATGTGATACATGAGCATATTAGATGTGATAGATATCATGCTAGCATTACCAGTAGACATGTGTTTAGTTTTATGATCAAGTAACTTGGAAATGTTCCATACAATAAGTTGTGAATGATACAGTGATTTACATCAAATTCATGTGTAGTTAGCATGTTATAGACTTATTATTCGGTACTTGTTTATTGCTACATGAACCATGTGATAAATTGCTCTTTATGTTAAAATTGAGTAGAATGAATGTGATAAGTGTATGGATGTACCAATAGGTTGCTTGTTGAGTCTTTTGTGAAGACTCATCCCTACATAAACATACAGGTGAGACAGGTATTCCAAAGATTTAGGAGGAGATTGCGAGGATCGACTCTGAGCGAGAGGAGTAGTAGAGATCTTGAAGGCAATCTCTTAGCTTGTACTTTTCCTTAGCTAGTATGAGAGATGATATTATGTCATAGACTAGTTATTTATGGACTTTGTTTAATTATTTTGCTACTATATAGACTGTGTGATGTGTGTAATGATGGTGGAATAAGAATCACTTTCCTTTCTGTTGTACATTCCTTCGTTATTTGTGTACATCTCCAAGATTAATTTGAGACCACGATACCACTAGCTAAGGATTGAGGAAGAAGATATTGACAAGATATCTTTCAGAACTACGTATGGACACTATGAGTTTGTAGTTATGCCATTTGGACTGACTAATGCACCGACAACTTTATGAATTTAATGAATAGAATATTTCACTGTTACTTAGATCAGTTCATTATAGAATTCATAGATGATATATTAGTGTACTCAGCATCAGAGGAAGAGCATGCAACACATCTGAAGATTACATTGTAGACTTTGCGGGATCACCAGTTGTATGCTAAGTTCAGTAAATGTGAGTTCTGGTTAAAGGAAATTAAGTTTTTGGGCCATGTAATTTCAGGAGAAGGTGTAGTAGTAGATCCAGCTAAGGTTGAAGCTGCTATGAAGTGGGAAGAGCCGAAAACAGTATAATAATCAGAAATTTCCTTAGTTTGGTAGGCTACTACAGACAATTCATTCACGATTTCTCGAAGATTGCAGCACCCATGATTAGATTGACCAGAAAAGGAGTGCCCTATGTGTGGTCCCTAGATTGTCGGCGAAGCTTTACAGAATTGAAGAAAAGGCTTACTACAGCACCAATATTGGAAATACCATCAAGTAGCGGAGGTTTTGTGTTGTATACAAATGCATCTAGAAGAGAACTTGGAGCGGTATTAATGCAACATGGAATGGTTGTGGCGTATGCATCAAGATAGCTGAAGCGACATAAAGAGAATCACTCTACACATGATTTAAAGTCTGCAACAATGGTTTTTGCATTGAAATTGTGGAGGCACTACTTGTATGGAGAGAGATTTGAAATCTTTATAGATCATAAAAGCTTAAAGTACATTTTCTCACAGAAAGATTTGAATTTGAGGCAGCGCAGATGGATAGAGTACCTAAAAGATTATGATTTCAGCTTAGCATATCACCCCGGTAAAGCCAATGTTGTTGTAGATGCACTGAGCAGAAAGGCAGTCTTGAGCCAGTTGATGATCAAACAATGGAAATTATATGAAGATGTAGTCGAGAATTCAGTATTTGTGCCAAAAAATCAGCAGCGAGCAGTGTTAGCAAAGAGTGGAGTGGAACCTTCATTGTATCGACAAATAGTAGAAGCACAAAAAATAGATGAGAATCTGGTAGACATTATAAGAATGGAAGAGGTTACTGCAAGGCCCTAGTTTTTTGTACATTGTATGGCTATTGTTATGTTTTATTTTCTGCCTGAAATTTTTCTTAACGTTAATATCAATTGTCGTTAAGAGCTGGTTGACGGAAAGATATGTGTCGTTTACAGTCTGGCCAGAGGATCTAGATGTCAACATCAATTGTCTTTATTTCTAGTTGATGGCAGTAAAGTGGCCGTTTACTTCTCCGGCCGCGTTTGGGATTCATGATCTGAACTGTCCCGATTTTTTCGGGAGGCAGATATGGAAACCTGGCAACAGTTACGACTCCTCTTTCCTAGGTGCCTATGACCCCAAACACCTATAAACGTAGGTCATCTCTGTAAAGTGGGGACTTCGCCTCAGCTAGCTAGGGTTTTTGGATTTTGGGGAGAGAAAAAAAGAGAGTTTAAGAGGGTTGATCCGAAAAACAAGAGGTTGCGCCGATGTTCTACTGCAAGGGGGAGGTTCTTCTAAACGTGGAGAAGCTCTCCTAACGCCGGGAGATCGTCTGCAAGAGCGTGGAGGTCCAATCAAACCGTGGAGTTTACCTCTTTAGCTTGACTGAGGAGGGCTTCATCACCCAATTTCGATCTTCAAAGAGTTTCTTTGAGGCAAGTAACTTAGGGGTTTCATCCATAGACCTATCACCTAGAGTTTTAGAATTTTTTTCTTGTGACGTGGACCCCCCAAATTCTCCGTCTATTTTTTTTTTTTTTGGTCTGCACTATCTGTAGATAGGAGGTTGACGACAACATCTTTGCCATCAAGTTCTTATGTTGACGGCAATTGATTATGTTGTTAACCTCTATTGACGGCAAGACCCTTGCCGTTAAGTTCTTCAGATTTTTCAGAGGAGTGTTTATAACACATGTGATGTGATTTTTTGGAAAATTTGAATGTATGCATATGGTTAGAAAATTTTGTCTTGTCAGGTATGTTTAGTAGACTGAACTATGAATTCCTGATAATTTTTTGATCATATTTATAATATATAGAATTTCTATTATGAGTAAATAAGCATGTTATGTCAGATCTAAATTTGGAGTAAATGTACGTTGTGTATAATTGTCACAAAACTTTTCCTTGAACCGAGGGATACTGTGTGCATGTTTTTGGACTAATAGAACCGTTAGTTTTACTGTCTACCATTTTTAATTAGGGTTCCTTGTTAAATTTCCTGATATCTCTGTTAAATATTAAAAGTATATGTACTGTCGGAAAAATTCTAATAAATTAAGTGTTTGATATATTCCATGCATAGTGTCTATGTTTAAAATTTTAGCATGTTCTAACATCTGTGAATACTATTTCAATGTGTAAGTCGTTAAGCATCATATTAAGCATGATTAATCACAAAAATGATACTTCTGATGATTAGTGCCATATTCAGGTTTTGTTAAGCATGTATTAGCACTGTTAGACAATCATGATAAATTTTGTAATATGAGATTTATGTGTTTGAATCATGAGCATGGAAATGATCATTAAGTGCATGTAAAAAAGTGTTAAACATGTGATCAATGTGAGTGATGTGATTAAGTGATAATTATGACGAGATTGACACTGCTACCATAGAAGGCTGTGGAGCTGTACTCTAGAAAAGTCCCTATGGGAAGGCTCAATGTGTATGTGATATCCTGTGGGCAACAAGATGAAATCCTGGAGGTGGAGAAGTACCACTGGTTAGGGTGGAGAGGGCTTCTCCCATTTCTGCGTAGATACCAAGATTCGTTACTATATTGTCAAGGTGATGGGTATGTGTTATGTGTGTGATGTGTCCTTCTTATGGTGGCTCGGACTATGTGTCATGGAAAATTAATGTGTAAAGATGTGAATTAAGTGTGAATTTGCAAAGTGATTATGTGAAAGTGATGTAATAATGTGCTTCCATATGTGATAATGTGAAACCATGTGATTAAACTTCTTTTACATAAAAACAACAAGTAAAATGTGAGAATATGTGATACATGAGCATATTAGATGTGATAGATATCATGCTAGCATTACCAGTAGACATGTGTTTAGTTTTATGATCAAGTTACTTGGAAATGTTCCATACAATAAGTTGTGAATGATACCGTGATTTACATCTAATTCATTTGTAGTTAGCATGTTATAGACTATTTATTTGGTGCTTGTTTATTGCTATATGAACCATGTGATAAATTGTCTTTATGTTAAAATTGAGTAGAATGAATGTGTTAAGTGTATGGATGTACCAATAGGTTGCTTGCTGAGTCTTTTGTGAAGACTCATCCCTACTTAAACATACAGGTGAGACAGGTATTCCAAAGATTTAGGAGGAGATTGCGAGGATCGACCTCGAGCGAGAGGAGTAGTCGAGATCTTGGAGGCAATCTGCTTAGCTTGTACTTTTCCTTAGCTAGTATGAGAGATGATGTTATGTCATAGACTAGTTATTTATGGACTTTGTTTAATTATTTTGCTACTATATAGACTGTGTGATGTGTGTAATGATGGTGGAATAAGAATCACTTTCCTTTCTGCTGTACATTCCTTCGTTATTTGTGTACATCTCTACCTACTATGTTGTGTTGGGTACATATTCCACTGTGACGGCACACTTTATATCGATGTTGATTGGTATAATCGTACTGGTATAAAGGGGGTCATTATAGAGATTGGTAGTAGAGCAACAAGTTGAGATTGTACATGAATAAGTCATCATCCACATAATATTTCAAAGTCTTTATAGAATCAGTCCATATATGTGGAAAACATCTAATAATGAATGGAATGTAGTTATGAAAATGGTTAGGACTAAATAACTTAGATTCGAATTGAGTCTTTTATTTTACAGGCAATGGCGAGCCGTGGTAGGCATGGTACTCAAGCTCGGGAGGATGAGTAGAGATGTGAGCAACATCCCCCAGCACACTAGGGTCCCATGGCACTTCCACCACCGCCACGTGTGGACTATGTTGTGTTCATGCAAGGCCTAGTCTAGGCGATGCAGATGCAGATGCAAGCACTGACTTAGGCTGCATTGCAGGCCCAATTGCAAGCGAAGGTTATTTTTGTTAAATAGGGATAGTCTATTTTGTAGATTGTATAATTGCTTATTATTTCAGGCTTAGGCTCCAGCTCTAGTTCCTTAGGAGCAAGGTCATGGTGGTCTGTCCATCATGGAGAGTTTTAAGAGAATAGCTTTACCTTCTTTTAAGAGGGAGAGTCAACCCCTTTTGGCAAAGAGTTGGATGAGAGAGGTGGAGAAGATCTTCTGTGCTATCAGGTGTGTAGATGAAGATAAAGTTAGCCTGGTGACTTACATGCTATAGGTACTTAGAGTGTATGTGCTTGTATAAGATTATGATTTTGGACTAGATGGTACTTATTGGTTGTAATCTTGCAGGAGAGAGGCGATGTGTGGTGGGCCTCTATACTACGAACCAGGTACGAGGATGGAGCTTTAGAGGAGACTTGGCCCAAGTTCACTAGACTCTTTCGGGCCAAGTTCATCCCCGAGCATATTTAGGAGAAGATGGAGCAGGAGTTTCTATCACTTACACAGGGTTCTATGACTGTCCTAGAGTATGAGGCCAGGTTTGCTAAGCTTTCCAAGTATGCTTCCCATGTTGTTGCAGATGAGTGCAGGAAGGCTAAGAAGTTTGTGATGGGGCTCAGACCATCACTCAGGTTGAGACTGGTAGCGTTTGATCATTAGACTTTAGATGAGGCTCTCAGGGCAGCATGCAAGCAGGAGAGTGAGATGGACCAATACATAAAAGAGAAGAGGGTGACCGAGAAGAGGTCGGCACCACCCTTCTAGAGGTAGGACAAGAAAAAAGCAGCCATGTACCAGTAGCCACAGCATATCGTAGCTCCGAGTCAGTCAGCGGTTGTACCCCCAGACACCAAACTTCAGGTCCAGTGACAACAAGGAGTGTCCTCATTATGGAAGGACACATGGTGGCTTAGAGTATTGAAAGTTAGCAGGGAAATGTCTAAAGTGCGGTAGCACCGAGCACCAGATCAGAGACTACCCCAGACTTCAACATTTTGCACAGAGAGGAGAGCCAGCCCCAGCAGCGGCAGCGGCACTAGTGACCGGGAAGCCAGGAAGGCCTCAGGCCCAAGCCCGAGTGTATGCACTTGCACGTGAGGATGCGGAGCAGGCAGAGAACGTCACAGAAGGTACTGTTTTAGTTATGGGTGTGTAGGCTCGAGTATTATTTGATACGGGTGCTACACACTTGTCTGTTTCCGAGCGGTTTGCTAAGCAGTTAGTGGTAGTGTTTGGAGTGGAGGCAGAGGAGTTAGTGGTTCCCTTGTCTGTGCACACACCAACAGGTACTGTAGCGACAAAGAAGTGCATCCCATCTTTACCTGTGTGCATTGAAGACCGAGGTTTATTTTGGTGCTTCTTCTTTCTCAAGATGAAAGACTACGATGCCATACTTGGTCTGGATTGGTTGAGAAGCACTATGCCTTGGTCGATTATAGGGGGAAGAGAATTACTTTCCGTATCCCTGTAGAGGATGAGTTCTCCCATCCTGTGCCTAGGAATTTGGCAGGAAGGTTTGTGATCTCCGCCATGAAGGCTATGAAGATGGTGAACAAGGGTTGTAATGCTTTCCTTGCCAGTGTGGCCCTAATTCCTAAGGTCGAACAGCCACTTACCCTTGGGGAGATAGAGGTTGTGCAGGAATTTCCAGACGTGTTCCATGATGATTTGTCTAGACTGCCACTAGCAAGGGATATAGAGTTCACTATTGAATTGCTTCCAGGCACCTCACCTATTTCTAAGGCTCCCTACTAGATGGCACCTATGGAGTTAGCTAAGTTGAGGAAGTAGTTCCAGGAGTTGCTTAACAAGGGGTTTATTTGCCCTAGTGTGTCACCATGGGGTACACCTATATTATTCTTGATGAAGAAGGATTGTTCCCTTAGGTTGTGCATCGACTACAGGAAGCTCAAACAAGTGACAGTAAAGAACAAGTACCCCTTGCCACGCATTGATGATTTGTTTGATCAGCTGTAGAATGCATCTGTGTTCTCCAAGATCGATCTGCGATTCGGCTACCATTAGTTGAGGATCAAAGAGGAGGATGTTTCCAAGACAGCATTTAGAACACGCTATAGACACCATGAGTTCCTTGTGCTTCCATTTGGTCTAACTAACGCCCCTACAACATTCATGGATCTCATGAATAGGGTGCTTAGGCCATACTTGGATAGCTTTGTTGTGGTGTTCATAGATGATGTCTTAGTCTACTCCCCTGATGAGGTTACACACCATGAGCATCTGAGGATAGTTCTAAAAGTTCTCCGAGAGACAAGTTGTATGCTAAGTTTAGCAAGTGTGACTTCTAGATGCACGAGGTTTGATTCCTTGGGCATGTCATCTCAGGCGCTAGAGTTGTTGTTGATCCGGAGAAGGTGCAGGTAGTGTTAGAGTGGGAGACTCTGAGGACACCATCTGAGATCAGGAGTTTTCTTGGGTTAGCAGGTTATTACATGTGATTCATAGAAGGCTTTGCCTCCATAGAAGCACCTTTTACCAAGCTAACCAGGAAAGGGGTTCAGTATGTATGGTCCGAGGATTGTGAGAGCAGTTTCCAGAAGCTAAAGACAAGGCTGACATTTGCACCCGTGTTGATATTGCCTAGTGGTGCTGAGGGTTTTGCTATCTATTTAGATGCTTCACAGATAGGCCTTGGTTGTGTTTTGATGCAGCATGGTAAGGTAGTTACCTATGCTTCTCGCCAACTAAAGGAGTATGAGCATAACTATCTGACCCATGACTTGGAGTTAGCAGCTGTGGTCCATGCACTAAAGATCTTGAGACACTACCTCTATGGTGTCAGGTTCGAGTTGTAAACAGACCACAAGTGCTTGAGGTACCTATTCTCTTAGAAGGAGTTGAACATGCGACAGAGAAGGTGGATCAAATTTCTTAAGGACTATGACTTTGAGCTTCAATACCATCTGGGGAAGGCGAATGTCGTGGCAGATGTGCATAGCAGGAAGAGATCTCTACTTCATGAAAATTGGAAGATGCGGTGTGTGTTATGATAGAGCTAGAGCCACGATTATGTCAGGCTTTCGTGGCATAGTTGTCCATCCAATCTACTATGTTAGACGAGGTGATAGAGTAGCAAGGAGCAGATCCCAAACTTCAAGGGATGGTGGGAAAGGCAGGTATTGCTCGTGATGAGGACAGTGTTATTAGATTCCAACATAGAATATGTGTACCAGATGTTGTGGAGGTTCTTGACCGAGTACTTGCAGAAGCTCACAGGTCGCAGTTCTCCATTCATCCAGGTAACACCAAGATGTATCAGGACTTGAAGCGATCCTTCTGGTGGTCAAGCATGAAGAAGGACGTGGCAGAGTTCGTATCTTGGTGTTTGGTGTGTCAGCATGTTAAGGCCAAATGTCAGATACCATCAGGCCATATGCAGAAGATGGAGATACCTGTGTGGAAGTGGGAGGCAATCACCATGGATTTTGTGACGGGTTTGCCCAGGTCAGCTAAGCGCAATGACTCGATATAGGTGGTCCTGGACCGTTTCTCCAAGACTTTTCACTTCTTACCTATGAGGAAGAAACAGTCTGTGGAGAGCTTGGCGAGGCTTTATGTAGGCAGCAGTGTGAGACTGCATGGTGTACCGAAGTCCATTATCTGAGATAGACACCCACGGTTTACGTCGAGGTTATGGCAGGGTCTTCAGGAGGCTTTGGGTTCTCAGTTGAAGCTCAGTTTGGCTTTTCATCCTCAGACAGACAGTCAGTCCGAGAGGACAATTCAAATGCTCGAAAACATGTTGAGAGCGTGCGTGCTTGACTTGAAGGGCAACTGGGAACATCACCTACCTCTGGTGGAGTTTGCTTACAACAACAGTTTTCATGCAAGTATAGGCATGGCTCCATTCGAGGCTTTGTATAGTTGGCCCTGTAGGTCTCCTTTATGTTGGGAGGAGACTGGTGATAGGCAGTTGATAGGACTTAAGTTGGTTAAAGAAACTTTAGATAAGATCCAGCTCATTAGGTAGAGGTTGATTGTAGCACAGGATAGGCAGAATTGCTATGCCGACAAGAGAAAGAAGGACTTAGAGTTCGAGGTTGGCAATCATGTTTTCTTCAAGATATCACTTACATGAGGTGTGGTCAGGTTTGGCAGGCATGGCAAGCTGAGTCCAAGGTTCATTGGCCCATTTGAGATTCTTAGGCGGATGGGCAGTGTGGCATACGAGCTAGCTTTACCCCCAGCACTAGCTAGTGTGAACCCTGTATTCCACGTGTCTATGCTTAGAAAATACATGCAAGATCCATCACATGTTATCAGCCATGAGCTAGTGGAACTTCAGCCAGATTTGTCTTACGTGGAGCGACCAGTGGCCATCTTAGATCGTAAGGTTCAGCACCTTAGGTACAAGGCCATATCTTTCGTGAAGGTGTTGTGGAGGAACTTCTCACGAGAGGAGGCTACATAGGAACTGGAGGAGGCTATGAAGAAGTAGTACCCCTACTTGTTCGATTAGTATTTTTGCTCTAACTTCGGGGACGAAGTTTTCTTATAGGGGGAGAGGGTGTAAGGCCCTAGTTTTCTATACATTACATGGTTGTTGTTATGTTTTTTTTTTCTGCCTGAAAATTTTCTTAACGTTAACATCAATTTATGTTAAGAGCTGGTTGACGGCAAGATATGTGCCGTTTATAGTCTGGCCAGAAGATCTAGATTTCAACATTGATTGACGTTTATTTCTAGTTGATGGCAGCAAAGTGGCCATTAACTTCTCCAGCTGCGTTTGGGATTCATGATCTGAAACTGTCCCGATTTCTCCGGGAGGGAGATATTAAAACCCTACAACGGTTAGGACTCCTCTTTCCTAGACTGCCTACGACTCCAAACACATATAAAGCTAGGTCATATCTGCAACGAGAGGACTTTGGCTCAGCTAGGGCTTTTGGACTCCGGAGAGAGAAAAAAGAGAGAGTTTGAGAGGGTTGAACCGACGTACCAAAGGTTGCACCGATGTTCTACTGCAAGGGGGAGGTTCTTCTGAACGTGGAGAAGCTCTCCTAACACCGGGAGATCATTTGCAAGAGCGTGGAGGTCCAATCAAACCATGGAGTTTGCCTCTTTGGCTTGGCCGAGGAGGGCTTCATCACCCAAATTCGATCTTCTCGGAGTTTCTTTGAGGCAAGTAACTTAGGGGTTTCATCCCTAGATGTATCACCTAAAGTTTTTGGATTTTTATCTCGTGTCCTAGAACCCCCAAATTCTCTGTCTTTTTTTTTTTTTTCGGTCTGCACTCTCTGCAGACAGGAGGTTGATGACAACATCCTTGCTATCAAGTTTATGTGTTGACGGCAATCAATCATGCTGTTAACCTCTATTGACGACATGACCCTTGCCGTTAAGTTCTTCTATTCTGGAAGAGTGTTTATAACACAAGTGATGTGATTTTTTGGAAATTTTGAATGTATACATATGGTTAGAAAATGTTGTCTTGTTAGGTATCTTTAATAGATTGAACCATGATTTCTTGATAATTTTCTGATCATATTTGTAAATTATAGAATTTCTGTTATGAGTAAATAAGCATGTTATGTTAGATTTAAATTCAGAGTAAATATGTATGATGGGCATTATTGTCACATAAATTTTCCATGAATGCAGGGTTATTGTGTGCATGTTTTAGGACTGTGAGAACCATTAGTTTTACTGTCTACCATGTTTAATTAAAGTTCCTTGTTAAATTACTTGAGATATCTATTACATATTAAAAATAGATGTACTATCGGAAAATTTCTGAAAAATTAACTATCTAATATATTCCATGCATAGGGTCTATGTGTAAATTTTAAGAATGTTCTGACATCCGTGAATACTATTGCAAATTGTAAGTCATTAAGGGTCATATTAATCATGATTAATCACAAAATGATATTTCTAATGATTAGTGTCATCTTCAGGTTTTGTTAAGCATGTATTAGCACTGTTAGACAGTCATGATAAATTCTATAATCTGAGATATATGTGTTTGAATCATGATTAATCACAAAATGATATTTCTGATGATTAGTGTCATCTTCAGGTTTTGTTAAGCATGTATTAGCACTGTTAGACAGTCATGATAAATTCTATAATCTGAGATATATATGTTTGAATCATGAGCATGCAAATGGATCATTAAATGCATGTAAAAATGTGTTAAACATGTGATCAATGTGAGTGATGTGATTAAGTAATAATTATGTCAAGATTGACACTGCTATCATAGAAGACTGTGGAGCTGTACTGTAGAAAAGTCCCTATGGGAAGGCTCAATGTGTATGTGATATCATGTGGACAATAGGATGAAATCCTGGAGGTGGACAAGTACCACTGGTTAGGCTGGAGAGGTTTTCTCCCGGTTCTGCATAGTTACCAAGATTCATCACTATATTACCTAGGTGACGGGTATGTATTATGTGTGTGATGTGTCCTTCATTATGGTGGTTCAGACTATGTGTCATGGCAAAATAATTTGTAAAGATGTGAATTAAGTGTGAATGTGCAAAGTGATTATCTGAAAGTGATGTAATAATGTGCTTCCATATGTGAGAATGTGAAACCATGTGATTAAACTTCTTTTACATTAAAACAACAAGTAAAATGTGAGAATATGTGATACATGAGCATATTAGATGTGATAGATATCATGCTGGTGTTACTACTAGACATGTGTTTATTTTTATGATCAAGATACTTGGAAATGTGTCATACAATAAGTTGTGAATGATACCGTGATTTACATCAAATTCATGTGTAGTTAGCATGTTATAGACTCTTTATTCGGTACTTGTTCATTACTACATAAACCATGTGATAAATTGCTCTTTATGTTAAAATTGAGTAGAATGAATGTGATAAGTATATGGTGTCTTTTGTGAAGACTCATCCTTGCTTAAACTTACAGGTGAGACAGGTATTCCCGAGATTGAGGAGGAGATAGCGAGGAGCGACTCCGAGTGAGAGGAGTAGCAGAGATCTTGAAAGTGATCTGCTTAGCTTGTACTTTTCCTTTGCTAGTATGAGAGATGACGTTATGTCATGGACTTGTTATTTATGGACTTTGTTTAATTATTTTGCTACCATATAGACTGTGGGATGTGTAATGATGATGGAATAAGAATCACATTGCTTTCCGCTGTACTTTCCTTTGTTATTTGTGAACATCTCTACCTACTATGTTGTGCTGGGTACATGTCCCACTGTGACAGCATGCTTTATATCGATGTGGATTGATATAATCGTACTGGTATAAAAGGGGTCGTTACAGTTACACTTGATGATGTCAGTGTGGTTAGACTTAAAGGCCGATTGTATGTTCCAACAGAAGTCGAGGTGCGGCAAAAGATATTAGAGGAGGCTTACTGGTCTAGGTATATATACTATTCATCCAGGCAGCACAAAAATGTATCAAGATTTGGAGAAGCACTTTTGGTGGCCGAACTTGAAAAAGGAAATAGTAGAATTTATATCAAGGTGTCTGATATGTCAGCACGTAAAAGCAGAGCATCAAAGGCCAGAGGGATTACTGCAGCCATTACCTATTCCACAATGGAAATGGGATGACATAGCTATGGATTTTGTAGTAGGTTTACCCATAACAACATCAGGTCACAATGGAATTTGGGGTTTTGTGGACAGATTGACTAAACAACGTGGAGATTGTTGAACCCCTCTTATATTTTATCCTTTGTTTTGGTGAAAACAAAACTCATGATTAATTAAATATTATTGAATATATTTAATATCATGTTTTTCTAATAAATATAAATTTATGGCACTATCACTTCGTGATTTGCACTGAAAAGCCAAATCGATGGATGTTCAATACACATCGATTATTAACTAAGTACCACAACGACTTCCATACAAATACATCGATTATGGTTCATCTCATAAGAACATCGACTTTTGTTGAACACCGACTTCACTCAAACATCGACTCTATGGAATCATCGATTTTATTCTGTTCAACAATGATTTTGTTCAACATCGATTTCATTAGAACATCAACTCTGTTGAACACCGATTTTATTAGAACATCGACTCTGTTGAACACCGATTTCATTAGAACATCGATTTTTTCCAAACAACGATTCCAGTTTAAACATCGACTTCTGTTGAACATTGACTTCCCTCAACATTGATTTCGTTCAATAACAATTTTCTTCAACATCGATTTCATTTGAACATCGACTCTGTTGAACACCGATTTCATTAGAACATCGATTTTATTCAAACAACGATTTCAACTTAAACATCGACTTCTGTTTAAACATCGATTTCATACATGAATTACATTGGAACATCGACTGTTTTTCACATCAACTCTATTATACTTAAACATCGATTTCCTTTGTATTTCAAACGTTTCAAATTATCTTTGGCGCCCAGTAAAAACTCAAATACATTTCATATGCGTAACCTACTATTTCTCTAACAAAAAATCATTTTGCTTATCTTATAGGATCTCTTCCTTCCTGTCAGACAAAAAGGGATTACCTACCACTTCTGAGTGTCAGCAGGAAACACAGAGGTATGAGCCTTCTAATAGAAACACTTCTCTACTCTAAGCACTTTCTTCTATGCTTGCGGACCTCGAAGAGCACCAATTGTCTGTCACATAGAAGAAGAAGAATAGAAAGATGAACAACGGCTAGAACTCCAACGGATCCAAGACTCCAACGTTGCATCCTTCAACGGATCTATTCAAAGCTGCTCAAATATAAAGGATGAAGAAAGGCTGAAGAAGACCAAGAGCTTTTTCCTGAAAATCTTTGAAGGAGTGTACATCCTATGAGAAGCTTAACTCCACATACACTCTAGCAAGAGAGAAGAGCTCGAGCCCTTTCTAGAGAAGCCTTCAGAGCTAAAGAATTCTGAAGCTCCTAGCATTCAAGCTTTCCTCTCTTCTCATCACTCTCTCTGTGCATCATTATAAATCTGGGGGAGAGTCTTTCATCTGAGAGTCTTTGAGTTGGTGTACATCCTATACAACTCTCAACCTATTCTTTCTTTTCTAAGAAAGAGTTCAGTCCAGCTAAGGGACTATTCTTAGCATTTCCTTTAGGGAAGAACCTAGGAAGAGCCTAGTTGCAGCTAGTGTCATCAAAACCTTGTTGGGGTTTGAACCAAAACAACCTAGCTGGGGGTTTAAGTCTAGCAGAACCACACTGGGGTTTGTTCCAGGAGGTTAGCTTCTTGACCTGTAATAGAAGTGAGTATTCGACCTACTCGGAAAGGAAGAGAACTAGCGGGGAGCTGGGGGTTTGTATATCGTTGGGGGGATTGTACGCTGGTTAGTGAAATCCCAAGATTTTTCTTGGGGCTGGACGTAGGTGTAGCACCCCAAAAATTTTAACTACATAAAAATTCAATTAAATGGAAATAAATAATTTCCATAATAACAAGTATTTAAAACATACGTATCATTATCGTATGTGCTAAAACATATCGGAAAATTTCGTAAAAATTATAAATCAACCCTAAATATTAATATTAAATGTTTCACAAAGAAATTTGTGCCAAGAAAAATCAGATTATCCAAGTTTAAAGTGTTTCGCAACTTATTACCGTAATTCATGAATAAGTCGGAAAATCATTATCACACATACTTGGACGAGTCAGGAAATTAAATAAAAATCATAATGGACTTCAAATAATATCCTATAATGACCCATCAAGAAATTTGGTTCAATAAAAATCATTTGGGCTAGGTTTAAGAATTATTGTGACTGATTATCCAAATAAGGAAACAAGTCGGAAAACTGTTAACACGGAAATACGACGCAATCAAAAATTAAATAAAAGTCTTGGGGAGACTTCCAACATTATATATTGATGACCCATTATCATAATCGGGCCAATGGACAGCATTTGGCCCAAAAATCAAATGAAGCTAGAAAATACATAGAAATTCGTAATCATAAATAAGCTGAAATTAAAAAGAGGCAATTAGAGTTGAATTGGGATGCAATCATGCATTCATGGCAACCCAAATTCGTGCCTAACTATGAGGGGAGGTTTCCTAATGCCTCACACACTCAAAGGGAGGAGGAAATCATCAAAAATAGGAAACCAAACATGCCAATCCCGAAATCCTCTTTTCCTAGTTATAATAGGACTCCTAAACACCATGGTTACTTAAATACTCTTCACCCAAACCCTATGAACGAATTTAGAACTTGCTAGGGTCGTGTGGAGGAGCTCTTAGTGGCTGAGGAGCTGCGGAACGACCACAAGAAGCCGTTCTTCTTCCCCTTCTCATCTGCTGCAACCTGCACAAACCACTCTCTTGAAGTCGACCAAAGGTAGGTTTTCTCGGGCCAAACCTTAACATATCCTATACCAATGTTTAGAGCATCAAGTTAGCTTTCATTTTCCACTGGTTTCATCGAATTTCATTTAGTAGATCTTGATTTATAAGCGTTTTGTAAAAGTCGCGCACTGTCAGGGCTTTTCCCGTTCTTAATATGTTTGACGTGATTCAAGACCGAATTAGAGTAAAATCTTAACATGGAAGTTATTCTAATTGATGTTGCGATCATCTTTCATGTTGAACGTTTTGTCTAAATCTCATTAGTTAGAGAGTTATTAATCCCGTAAGAGAGTCATGCATAATACTGTGTCTTCGGGTTTGCAGTTAGCCTTAGGTTATTCCTGTTTTTCTTGAGGTTTAAGACCGAAGTAGGTCAAGACTCCAACATGAAAGTTCTTTTATTAGTCGTTAGGGTCATCTTTAATGTTAAAGGTTTTGTGTAAATGTCATTAGTTTGAGAGTTATAAACTTCGTAATAGAGTCATGCATGATACTGCGTTTTTCTGGTTGCATTTGACTTTAAGTTCTTCATGTTTTTCACAAGGGCAAAGACCGAATTAGGTAAAACCACAAACATCAAAGTTCTTCCAATAGATGTCCTCGACATTTTCTATGTTGAAAGTTTTGTCTAAAGGTCAGCATATAGAGAGATATAGGTGTTTCATGAATATCGCTCCTGTGTCAAAACATGGTAAGTCTGAACCAAGAGCATGTCAGATCCCAGTCGAACTCAGGCGCAGATCCTGTGAATGCGACGGCTCGATGTGTCGCCTTCCGAGGTCTCGTCGCGACAGCCCGACATGTCGCGACCTGATTGCGACAAGACCGTTGTCGCGATCATGCTGCCTGAATCGGACCGCCCCAGTCGCGTTCTTCACAACCCCCTGTCGCCTTCTAGCCATCTCTTCGCGGCCCTTGACCTGTCGCAATCTGACATCCTGTCGCCTTCCTATATACCGTTGTCGCCTTCTCAGGATTTTACCTGAAACCACGTGTTTTCCTGCATAGTTTTCTGCATATACCCGAGGTCTGTATAAATGTGATATTTGCTGTGTAAGTTACCTGTCTTGGGTCTGATCAATACATGATTGTTATTTAATGGCTTAAAATCTATTAACCCATTTAAAAAGCTTTAATTACATGAATGCTATTCTAAGTGCTCCTTAAATGTTATGATCCATTCGTGCTACTTGTGATTTAATCTTCCTACTCTTCTTCACGTTTAAATGATAAGAGTTATCATAAAATCTTGCAAACCATGACTTGTTAAAGTGCATAGTTTTATTCCATGTTATATTGTCAAATGCTTCCTGCGAGTTTGAGACCGATGGTTTGAGAATTGAGACACGCGTACCGCACTAGACACTAACACTGTTAGGTAGCCTTTTCTTGAAATTGGAAACTCTCTACCGGTCATTCCGAATCGGTAGACTAGCGACCTTTTCACCAAGGCCTCCGTAAATCTCCTCTGACCATGGATTCCCACATGGCCGACGAGTTGGTGTACCATTGAAGTTCCCTGGAGATAGTGTGCACTTCCTTTCTCTTCTTGATCTCGTGAGTGTGACTTACAATCTAGACTAAAGCCATTAATGTAAAGATTGAACGAAAGTATAAATCGTACCGTTATGCTGCCGAATTTATCTCTTGACCATTGTACTCATGAAATCATGTTCAATTTAATTATTACTTCTTCTCATCATCATCATGAACATGACATTACACATGCTACGTTTTGAAACTCTCATTGGCCATTATTAATGACTGTGGGTATCTACATTTAAAAATTTAAGTGAGATGCTGACAGGGCACGGCGTGTGTCCAAGGGCTCCAATCTAGCCCCATTGATGGCGAGTCATAGATATACTATTAACCATGGGGTATAATGATTACTGGCGTTGCATCTGCGCTGGGAAAATCGTGCGTGCGTGTTGAATGATAGATACATAACCACATACACGTGTCCTGGTGTACATTCTTGATGGATCTTTTCTTGGTGTACATTGGTGTCTACGTGCCTGATTAGTGTTACTTGATCGTGCTTGTGAAATCTTGCTTGCTTGCTTGCGTGATATGGCCATCCTACATTTAATGCAATTAGTGATATCTTGTGTTCTTGAAAGCTATTAACATCAAGTGAAATCTTGCGTGCTTGTACAAAGTGATCTATTTCTAGTTCTCTCTTGTCATCTTGTTCATCAATCTTATTCTATCATGATCTCTCTCTCTAGCTTGTTTTTATGTCATGTTTTAACGAGTTTTTATTCGTACATGCATATCATTCATCGTACTTGCCTAGTTCTAAAATGTTAATCACTTATATCATTGCCCGCACATTGAGATATAAATCCTACTGGGCTAGTTTGCTCATTCCCTACTTTTACCAAATCTAGGTGACTATGAGGTGCAAGAGGAAGAGCAAGTCGAGGATGGGAATGCGTCCGAGTGATGAGCGTTCCAACTATGAGTCTAGTTATAGTAATTTGCTTTGAGAGTTAGAACATGTAGCAGGAAGTGAGAAGTATTATGTACTTTTGTTTTATTGAGTCTTAGTCCTGTAATAGTTTCTATTTGAAATACAATGAGTTGAGATTCGAATACAATTTATATTGAGTTCAACATATGGGCCCTATTGTGATGTTGTGTTGATATACATTTAGTGCGCGCTAGCTAGAGTCTTATTTGCCGACTGTCCACGTCTCGGAATATCGACTCGACTTCTTCGAATTAATATCCGCTGCGTAATTCTCGGGACGTGACAGTAGGACTTCCATTTGGAAGGGCCGAACCAGAATAAAATTCCTTGTGTTCTTTTGTGTGATTGTTTATTTGCTTCCGCACTACTGCTCTCTATCAGACTATCTAACCAAAGTTTTATGTGGTAATTTCTTTGTTTAAGTTTCTTTTTCTGCAGTGAATCTATTCACCCCCCCCCCTCTAGATAGCGTGCTGCCAACCATACCAAGTGGGCCAACAGATTGTTGGTTATGAGTATGTCATGGACCGTGGCCAGATTATATGTGGATAGAGTAGTACTGATGCATGGAATTCCAGTGACATTTGTTTTAGATAGAGATCCCAAGTTTACATTAGGTTTCTGAAGATGTTTACAAAGAGTAATTGGTACTGAATTGAGGTACAGCTCAGCCTATCATCCAATGACAGATGGACAAATAGAGAGGACAATTCAAACCATAGAAGACATATTGATAACTTGTTGTTTAGTGTGGGGATATATTAGGGAGCACCACTTGGGCATGGTAGAATTTGCTTATAACAACAATTACCACGGAAGTATCGGAATGACACCTTATGAAGCTCTATATGGAAGACCGTGTAGAACACCATTGAACTAGCATGAGGTAGGTTAAAGGCAAGTCATGGGACTAGAATTGATTCAACAGTGCTAAAAAATGGTCAAATTTATTAAGGAAAAGCTTCAAATAGCCCAAAGTTGTCAGAAGAGCTATGTAGATACCAGGCGCAGACCATTGTAGTTTGAAGTTGGTGATTATGTGTTTCTAAAAGTTTCTCCTACAAAAGGTGTATTAAGATTCAGCAGAAAAGGTAAATTAAGCTTGAGATATGTTGGTCCATTCAAGATTTTAGAAAGAATTGGTGAGCCAGCCTACAGAATAGATCTCCAAGCAGATTTTACATATGCACATGACGTGTTCCATGTTTCTATGCTGAGAAAGTACATTCGGGATCCCTCCTAGATAGTCAGCTACACTCGAGATGATTTGAAACTAGATATGTCAATGCCATAATATCCGGTACAAATTATAGGACGGAGAACCCAAAAGCTAAGAAATAAAGAGATTGATCTAGTGAAAATCAAATGGAAAAACAGACAAGGTGGAGAAGACACATAGGAATTAGCAGAAGAGATGATGAGCGTGTATCCATACTTGTTTGAGTAAGCTTTTAATTTCTTTTAGGTGATAGTACCATGCATATTTAATTGTGAATTTTGGGTTGATGTTTCTTCTTAAATTTCGAGGATGAAATTTCTTTTAGATGATAGTAATGTAACATAGAGATTATTGGGATCGAGGCTTATTGGTTCTAGTGGCCAGTATGTGGCCTTAGGGTTGGTGTTTGGAGTGTTTCACAGGTTTTTTGGGCACTGTGGGCTGAGAATTCGGACCCAAAATGCCTTTTGGTTCTCTTTCTGTGACGATGGGGGTGAATGTCGCATTCTGAATGCGACATTTTCGGACGTCACGTTCATGTTGCTGCTGTTTGGGGCCGTTTGGCTACACACCCATAGTGTGGCGCGCGTAGGGCAGCAAGCTGGCATCAGTGGTGCGAAGGTGACGGTCTATACCGTCGCATTCTTGTAGCGACAGCCAGGTACATCGCGTTCATAACTGTGTGGGGTTATGAACTTAGGTCAGCCAAACATAGCTCGGAAAGCTCTGCTCGGCCAGGAGAGGGTTTTTGCAGCTAGTTCTTGGGCGATTTGAGGTTTTGTAGTTGGTTTTCGCGAGCTCTCGTCGCGATGACATGGTACGGAGCAGGGAAAATGCCGAACCGTTGTTGTTCTTCGCATACTTCGTGTAGGTAGGGAGATTCCACCTCGTTCCTTGTTATAATTGGTGTGTTTAGCATGTTTAATCCATGAAATTGATGTTCAATCTGTCCCTATGTAATTTTAATTAATTACATATTTGTTTTGGTGATTAACAAAACCAAACAAAACCCTATCAAAAAGTTCTAACACATATTTCATAAGTCTTAAGTACAGAAAATATACCAAGGTCAAACAAGCCAATATTGGTAAGTATTACCTTTCTGAAGCTTTAATCATTTCAAGATCATATTTCTCTAAGTCCACACCGACTCTTGTTGAAAGCCATAACGATTTCCTTATGTGTGTATCGATTTCAATAGAGCTATAACGATTTGATATCATAACAATTTCTTTATAAGACTGAGATATCATGTGGTTTCAAACAAGTCGTTCCCATAACGATTCTTTAAGTCATCGTAACGATTTCTATAGAACTTGTAACGACTTTCCCGTCGCAACGACTCTTTAAGTCATCGTAACGATTTCTTTAGAACTCGTAACGACTTGCCCGTCGCAACGACTCTTTAAGTCATCGTAACGATTTCTTTAGAACTCGTAACGACTTGCCCTTCGTAACAATTCTTTATGTAAGACCCCGGATTTTTACTCTCTTTATATATCTGTATGTATATGAATGGTGTGTTGGGTGTTCGGTTGTTGTGTGCGTAGCATGCATGTTTCATTGCGCCTACTATAAGTTTTATCCTTCTTTTGAGCATGAGCATGTGCGAATATCTATATATGTATACATAGGTGTATATGATGATTAATGTGGAAGTGAACAATTAGCTAATTAGAAGTGGATTGTGAATACCAAGAATTTCTGACTTAGGGTACTTGAATAATACTATGCGCGTGCTATCTAAATATTGAAGAATATCCTATACTACCTATTTTATGGAACTTTGTATGGCAGTGTATGAAGTACATATGTGTAAGTACGTATGTATGTTATCTTATATGTGTGACAATTGTATACTTAATTCTACATGCATAACACCTTGGTGTATTTGCGTATGCATATGTATATTTGGTTGTAAACGTTGTTATTGCATGGTTTGGTTAATGTGTACATTGTACTTCGTGCATTTCATGTACGTAAAGAGTTCAAGCATAGTAGGTGTAATTAGTGGTCATATTGGGATTCTATACTCCTCATGAATAACATGCATATATCTTTATGATGATTAGGTGAGAATAGTCAATTGGATGAATTATGCATATAGTATATATTAAGAAATCCTATGCATATAATGCTTAAGCAATGTTAGGTAAAGTTGTGTAAGTTAATCTAATTACCGGTGCGCATGTTGTACCCATCTGTTTCAATCATAATGTACATAAATAGGCTACACCAGTGTGCGTATACTATATATATGACAAATCAAGTGTGTGTATGCGAGGACTATTTTATCGAATGGATTATTCCTAGCTAGCATAAATCATATCACCTCCTAATGATTTGCGAAGCCCTCATAATTCTCGTCATTTAAATTGTCGTGTGTTGAGTCATACATGTGTAAAATATCACGTACGTACAGGTAGGTGTCTACGTACATTTTATCTTAGTATGCTTATGTATGCTTGTGTATGTATATAGATATTTATGTACATATTAATTAGTATAATTAATGTGCATGTGTTTATATTAAATATAAATAAGGTATGTATTGCCTAGGTGATAGTATGAGTATAATACCATATACATATTGCTTGTATATAAGCTTGGTATGCATAGTTTCTGCATAAATTAAGGTTCTGGCCAAAGGCCACCCTGGCGTCAACCTCTGGCCGCCGAGGTGGGGTCAACGTCCCGACCTGGACGCCAATCTTGACCCAGGCGTCCAGCGATGTGGACGTCAACCTCTCTGACCTGCACGCGCAGCAGAGCTGCTGTCTTCTGAAACAAGGCATGGCCACCCATTGGGGGATGTCCCCCAACGGATCTAAGGCTGTCTAATCGGCATGGTGAGTGGGTGAGGGGCTCTCCTACATCCTGAACCCGAATTGGCCTCTCCCCACTTCTCATTTTCACCCTTGCAAGAGGAGAGGAGAAGAAAGAAAAACCCTAGAGCATTCTGTGAGAAAACCCCATTCTAGAACCCTCAAATCCGACCCTTTGAAGCTGGATCTGGAGATCTACTGTAACAAGGAGGAGGCTGAAGCAAAGGAGAAGGCTTCCCCATCATTCCCTCGGCGTGGAGATCACCCAGGAACCCGGAGGAAGGCGATCTTGAAGGCACTTCTGCAACTTCTTGGAACTGCCCAAGGAGGTCTTCTTCGAGCCACAAATCCCTTGGAGGAATCTTAGAGAGGCAAGTGACCTATCCATGGTGTCCCCGTATGAGTCTAGGAGGTTGTTATGATTTTTATGAAATTTTCCTCGAGTCCTAGACCCTCCATTTCACCCAAATTTCAGAGCTCGGGTCTGTGTTTCTGCACAGACCTGAGTAAACGGCAAGGTCCCTGGACGCCCAGTTCTTCCTTGGCGTCCATCGACCATGCCGCTGACCCTGAGTCAGCAGCCAGAGACCGCCGTTTAGTTCTTCTGGACAGAACAGTGAGCTGTTCTGTCCCGCTTATACATTAAATTCGGTATGTTTCATGCGATGAGGATATATGGTATTCCTATAAGCTATGTATATTGTGCATTGTGGTTGTGGATGTATGTGAGTTGTGTTGGCAAATGTGGGATAATAATATCTTGTAAACATGTGGGCATGACTTGTAGACCATTTTGCAAAAACCCATGATTCAGGATTTAGATTAATGTGAATGCCTTGATTTCGGTCTAATCAAGAAGATTGTGGGACAGCATGTGTGTTTGCAAATTTAGGAAACTTATCCATGTTTGTGCAATTTGTTAATAGCTTTGGTTCGATAGAATAGAAGTATGTAGAAATGATTCGTAGTGTTAAATCCATAGATGTATGAATTAGGGAAATTTTGTACTCTAATTTCATGCATATGTTGGTAGCTTATGGTTAAACAGCAAGCGGTAAATTGCATGATGTGTAAATTCCATGTTAACGTAAATTGTGAATAATGAGCTAATTAGGTGTTTGATTTTCTGTAAATCCTATTTAGCTCAGAAAAATCTGAAAAATTGAGGGTATGATTTTGAACCCGAAAACAGCATGTGGTTAAAATTTCAGGTCATTTGGACCAGTAAATAAAAAGTTATGTATTTTCATGTGAAATGTGATAATTCATGAATATGATCGCAAATTGCAAATGTGATTAGTTATGGCCTAAAACCAACATGATTAGTGTGTTTACTATGTGTTAAATTCTTGAAATCCTGTAGTACCATGTTAGGGAAAAACAGAAATGTTTATGTGAGTGATAAAGTGATTGAAATGAGAAGCGTTATGTGTAAAACCATGTGAAAAACGGTAATGTGTAAAAGTGTAAAAGTTGTGCCTATGTGACACTGCTACCCTAGAGGCATCGGGAGCCGTATATAGAAAAGTCCCTATAGAAGGCTCCATGTGATATAAGTTTGTCCCAAAGGCATTGGGAAAACCCCGGAGGTGGACAAGTACCACTGGATAGGGTGGAGAGGGCTTCTCCCGGTCTGCGCAGTTACCAAGATTCACCGCTGTATTGCCTAGGTGGTGAGTATGTGTATGAGTTGTGTAAGTGTTGTGTCATGTGTTGTGTAATGAGTTGTGTTGAGAGCTGTGCTAAGGAATGAGCACGAGCTATGAGATATTGTTAGTGTCCTCTACTGGTGGTTAGGACTATGTGTCATGGCAAATTGTTTAAGTAATGAAAAATGTGTAAAATGTGAAATATGTGAATATGGCACGTGGTAAGTGCCCAAAACGCACGTGGTAAGTGCAATCGATATGATATGTGATAAGTGAAAGTGAAAGAGAAAATGATGTGGAAATGAGTAAATTGTATAAGTGTGAACATGTGTGCGTGTCAATGTGTAAAAGTGAACAACGTGAATGAGTAAGTATGAAATCATGTGAAACCGAGAATGTGAGAATGTGTTATTGGAAACCATGTGAAATCAATAAACTCATGTTGCCATTATCATGCTTATGTGTGCACAAATGCCTAGAATCCATGTTAGGGATAATTAGTGAAAATGAGTGCAAGATAGCTTGATTACTTGATTCACATGATGTGTTTTATGCATTATTGTAGCTCTCATGTATAGATTTATAGTCGTTGAATCATATGAAATCAGCAATCTAAAGCATGTGAAAAGGTTCGTGTATGTGTTTAAAACTATGTGAAATCCATGCTAGTTGTGTTCCCTTTTATGTGTGTAAATTGTTCATGTTGATAGCTTTCATGTTTTAGCTCTTTAAAAGACTAAAGTTCTTGAGCAAATGGAATAGAGATCATGTGATAGGTGAATTTCATTTTACAAATCTGAAAGCATGAGTTATGTATAAAATTGCAGAACTTTCATGATAAGTAGAAAACTTGAATTGACTAGCATGCTATGTGTTGTTAATTGTAAAAGTGCATGTAGAAACCACTAAGACTTGTATGTGTATATCATGAGTAGTGTCGCTTGCTGAGTCTTTGGACTCACTCTTGCTTCGGCGTACAGGTTGACAGGTATCGTGCACTAGAAGGTAGCGTGGCGAGGATCATCATTAGAAGCTATTTTGTGGAGCTGTTACCAGTTGTACTTTTCTTTTGCACAACAAGGATTATTGTATGGACAATATTTTGGACATTGTAACTCTCTTTATTTTGTATTAATGTGGACATTGTCTTTCTATCTTACTATTTAGATTATGGAATGTGTGTTGGTGACGGATTAAGAGTTGAGTTGTTTACTTTATTCCGCTGCACTCTATCGCTATCCAGGTACATATCAACCTATCAACCAGTGTTGGGTAAATGTCCCACTGTGACGACGCCCTTTATACCGATGGGGATTGGTATAATCGTACCGGTATGAAGAGGGTCGTTACACTTTAAGTCATCGTAACGATTTCTTTAGAACTCGTAACGACTTGCCCGTCGTAACGATTCTTTAAGTCATCATAACGATTTCTTTAGAACTCGTAACGACTTGCCCGTCGTAACTATTCTTTAAGTCATCATAACGATTTCTGTAGAACTCGTAAACGACTTGCCCGTCATAACGATTTCTTAAGTTATCGCAACGATTTTCTTTAGAACTCGTAACGACTTGCTCGTCGTAACGATTCCTTAAGTTATCGCAACGATTTCTTTAGCGCTCATAACGATTTGCCTTGCGCAACGATTTCTTTAGAGCTCATAACGATTTGCTTTGCGCAACGATTTCTTTAGAGCTCATAACGATTTGCTTCGCGCAATGATTTCTTTAGCGCTCATAACGATTTGCTTCGCGTAACGATTTGTTATGTGTTCATAACAATTTCTTCGTTGAACACATCAACTTGCTTTCCATAACGATTTGTTAAGTGTTCATAACGACTTCTTCGTTGAACACATCGACTTGCCTTCCATAACGATTTCTTCAGTATTCATAACGACTCCTTTAATGAATACAACGATTTGCTCTCTATAATGACTTGTTGGTATTCATAACGATTTCATAAGTCATATAGACAACGACTTTATGGTTTATATCGACTTGATATTTATCTTATCTCTTAAAGCGTTGAATAGTCAAAGTCTTCTCTTAGTTGTCTGACTGTTGTGCATTTAATGAAGACATAACGTATCTCTGCATGCATGCAGATAATATCTTTTCAGTATCGTGCATATTCTGTCAATATCTTTTAGAACAAGCTATTTGGCATTGCTATATTGGTGAATATTAACATCAACGTTTAATGACAACAAGAGACAGCCTAGCTGTGTACTGTTCTAGCATTTAATATGTGCAGGGTCCTAAAGACATTCTGTCATACAATGTTGGACCATATAGACGCCAGAAGACCTTATCTCTTTGCATGCTCAACTGGATAAAAGATTGTTAAAGCTTCCAAATGTCAAGCAGTCTAACGTCTACCCATCTAAGGGACAACGCTTACTTCAACGGCCGTATTTCAAATAGAGATATAAATACAAGACAGAAGATCAGAAGAAAAGGATAATTGATCAACGTACAAGCAATTCAAATCTTCTAATAGAATTCTAGAGCCAAGAACCTCATTCCTTCTCGTGTTGCTCTTTGCTCTCCACACTGTAGTGAAAATATTGAGAGAGCTCGTGTAGTTCTGAGAGTCTACTGTGTTTCTAGATCTTCTACTCTCAGTGCTGCTTGCTTCAGATCTTAGCTTGTTGAAGCTTGATCTAGGGGCTTGTTTTTACTGCTTACTTTTGCTGTGGTTGTTACCTTCTGTGTTGAAGGAAGATCTGGTGGGGTATCCAGGGTGTTGTTGTTCCCTTCTGTTGTGAAGGAAGACCTGGTGGGGTATCCAGGGTGGTGTAATTCCCTTCGTGTGAAGGAAGACCAGCTAAGCTGGGTGTTGTAGTGTCCATAGGGGAACTGTACCCTAGTTAGTGGAATCCTGAGTTGTTGCTCAGGGACTGGACGTAGGACTCCTAAGGAGAGGAGGTCCGAACTAGGATAATTTTTGTGTTGTGTGGCTGTGTTTTTCTTGTGTGATTGCTCTTTGAACTAACTGTCTCTAACCTTCATCGAAGAACGTCTTTGTGTGAATGTTTTAATTAAAGGTACTAATCAAATATTTTTTAAAGACCCATTCACCCCCCCCTCTGGGCTTGTCATGTAAGGCCCTCAAAATTTTTTAGATTATTGCATGTAAATAATTCGTGTCGTATACGTACGTATGTATGTATCTACGTATGTATTAGTGGTATACTTATGTGTGTATGTGTATAGCTTAGGTATAAATAATGTATGTAATGCTTGATGGTAGTGTGTACATGATAACGTATACATATAGCATGTATATAGGTGTAAAAGGTGCATGGTTTCTGCATGTTTTAGACTTCTAGCTGAAGGCCATATTGGCGTCAATAGCATGACGTCGATGTTGTGTCAGCGTCCACCCATGGACGCCAACACTAATCCCAGCGTCTAACGATGTGGACGCCAACTTCTCTGACCTGTATGTGTTGCAGAGCCAGAAATTTCGGAGGCAAGGCAACTCACCCATTGGGGAGCTGTCTCCCAACGGTCTGAGAGCCATCCTATCACCCTGTGCGTGGGAGAGAAGCCTCTCCCATATAGCTAAACCCGAATTTGCTTCCCCAGCCCTTCTCCTTGCCTTTTTACAAGAGAGAAAGAGGAGAAGAAACCCTACTTTCTGAACTGAGGAAAACCCCCACTTTGGAACCCAAAATCCAACAACCTGAAGCTTGTTCCGGGGTTCTGCTGCAACAAGGAGCTTGCTGGATCATCGAGGAAGGCTTCCCCACCACTGCTGCAGCACTTGCATCGACCTAGAACCCGGAGGAGAGCTCTTTTGGAGGCTTCTTGGGACTGCCCAAGGAGAGCTTCTCTGACCCATTTAGATCCCTTGGAGTTTTTCTAGAGGCAAGTACCCCATTCATAACGTCTCTGTATGTGTCTAGGATGGTTTTACTATTTTTGTATATTTTCCCTCGTGTCCTAGACCCCAAAATTCACCCCATCTTTGGAGCTCGGGTCTGTGTTCTGCACAGACCTGGCATTGACGACAATGTCCCTTGCCGCTAAGATTATGCTTTGCGTCCATCGACTATGCCGTTGACCTTGAATTAGCGGCCAGAGACCGCCGCCAAGTTCATCTACAGAACAGTGACCTGTTCTGCCCTTCTATATGACTATTTTCGATATGTTTCACGATGAGGATATACTATAAATCATTTATATGCTATGTATATTGTTGGTGTGTTGGATGTGGTGTGTGTGGATGGATTATCACGAATGATAGGACTTAATTATTTCATGAAGATACATGCGTGATGAGTATTAATCTTGTTAAACCATGTTTGCATGATTTAGGACAAGTCTGAATGCCCTAATTTGTGAGGATTATGCATGTGAGGTTCAGTCCTTGTTCTAGATTTCTGATATTATTCCCATGCTTGTGTGAATTATTGCAAAATTGTTTAGGAAAAATAGAGATCATGCTAGGTCATGATAAATCTTCCATAAATTAATGGATTGTCCAATAATTCGAGAATGAATTCTATAGTTCCATGCCTGTTAGGGTTCAGACAGTGAGTGGTTAAAACTGTGCTTGTGTGTAACTCCACGTTAAATCAAATTGTGGATAACATGTGAAAGAAATGTTAGATTTTCTGTAATTTTGTTTTAGATCAGAAAAATCTAAAATTTTGCATGTGGGATTCTAAAACTGAAAATATCTTGTGGTTAAAATTTCAGGTCATTTGGACCAGTAGATGATACAATATGAATTTTCCATGTAAATTGTGAATTTATGCATGCCAATGTGAAACAATTCGATTTAAGTGTAATCCGACCTGATCAGTGATATTTACCTGAATGTAGATTTTGAAATCTGTAGTGTCATGCTAGGGAAACAAAGAAATGTGAATGTGAGTGAGAAAGTGAATGAAATGAGAATGATATGTGTGAACCTATGTGTTAAAATCGGTAAAAATGTGTAATGTGTAACTTGTGCCAAATGTGACACTGCTTCTGCAGAGGGCAGTGGAACCGTATCAGGGAAAAGTCCCCCTGAGAAGGTTCAATGTGTAAGTGACCCTAAGGGCATTAGGGGGAAATCCTGGAGGTGGACAAGTACCACTGGTTAGGGTGGAGACTTGTTCTCCCGGTCTGCGCAGTCCAAGAGTCGCCATTCAAATGCCTAGATGGCGTCTATGTGATGTGATGTGTTGTGTCCTTCTTTGGTGGTTTGGACTATGTGTCACAGCACTAAATGTGAATGTGTAAATGTGTAAATGTGCATGTGTTCATGTGTTAATGTGAAAGTGAACAATGTGTAATGTGTGTGTAAAGTGCAACTTATGTGAAATGGAAATTTGTGTAAAGAAAATGTGAGAACAAAATGTGAGGATATGATATTGTAATCCATGTTGTGACAAATCTGAAACCATGTTAAATCAGTAGCTTCATTATGTTAGGATCATGTTTATATGTGTAAAAAGCCTAGAATCCATGCTAGGGACAATTAACAAGTATGTGCACAAAATTCCATGTTTGGTTGTTCACATGTTGTATTTTAAATAACGTTGTAGATCACATGCGTAGGGTTATGGTTGCTAAATCATGTGAAAACCAGCAAGTTAAAGTGTGTAAAATGTTTGTGTACATGCACAAGAATGTGTAGATTCCATGCTAGGTATGTTTTGTTTCATGTACGTAGGATAATCATGCTAAGTGCTTTCATGTTTTAGTTAAAATGCAAAGTAGAATTTCATGAGTAAGAATGATTAGAGAACATGTGTTAGGAATTTATCTTGATAAGGAAATCTGAAAGCATGCATCATGTGTTTACTTATAGAATTATCATGGTTGGTTATTCATTTCAAACGTGAAGTATGATACATGTTGAGTTTTGCAATGGTGTGTGTAGAGCCTACTATGACATGTATGTGTATGGTATGAGTGGTGTTACTTGCTGAGTCTTTAGACTCACTACTTGCTTCGGCGTACAGGTGTAGTTGGTGACGTGGCACCATTGGAGGAGACGGTAAAGACGGACTCCGAGCGCGGAGATTAGTCTTTGGAGTACTTTGTGACTTTTCATTTCATAGTATGTAAATTGAACGTTGTATTAGTGTTATCATGGGAAGAATGTATAATGGTGGACATTTATGTATTAAATTTTCAGCAATTTAAATTATGTGAACTTATAAGTGTGGATGATGAATGAATGAAGACAGTAGTTCTTTTTACTTCCGCTACTCTGTTCTTATATTCACGTGTATCTCAGCTGAATGTATCGTTGGGTAAATGTCCCATTGTGATGACGCTTGCTATACCGACGTGGGTTGGTATAACCGTACCGGTATAATGAGGGCCGTCACATGTCAACTGTGCAACAAGTGGTATCAGAGCTAGTCTCTTGGACAAAGAAAGATCCAATGATCTGAAGAGTAAAGATTCATGGCAGCCCAAGGTAACATTGAAGGTCCGTCTGTCAACCGACCCCCTCTCTTTGATGGTGAAGATTATGCTTATTGGAAGACCAGAATGGAGTACTTTCTTCAAGGTCACGACTATCAGTTATGGTCAATAGTAGAAGAACGTGATCTCCTGGTCACAAATGAGAAAGCTCAGTGGACAGATGATGATAGGAAAAAGATCTCCTTAAACTGTAAGGCTAAGAGTATTCTGTGTTGTGCACTAAGCAAAAAGGAATTCAACAGAGTTTCAGCCTGCAAATCCGCAATGGAGATGTGGGAAAAGCTTAGAATTACCTATGAAGGCACAGACAAGGTGAAGGAGACAAGAATTGATATTCTTGTTACCCAATATGAAAGATTTCAGATGCAATCAGGTGAGTCTATAACCCAGATGTTCAGTAGATTCACAGATATCACAAATGGGTTAGCCGGACTAGGAAAGACCTATGAAATGGGAGACATGGTGAGGAAAATTCTTAGATCCCTACCATCTCATGGACTCCCAAAGTTACAGCCATTGAAGAAGCTAATGATCTAAAGAGAATGTCTTTGGAAAAGCTCATTGGGTACCTTATGGCCCATGAGATAAACATGGAGAGATTAGGAGAATCCTCCAGCAGAAAGAAGCAGTCAAATGCACTCAAGGCTGTTGAAGAGTCGTTAGAAGAATCACTGGACAACAGTGAGAATAGCAAGGACAGTGATGATGAAGAAGCTATGCTGTCCAGAAGACTACAACGAATTCTAGCCAAAAAGAAGAAGTTCCAATCTGGCAGAAGATTCTTCAAGAAAAATAAAGAGTTTAAGAAGCCAGAAGGAAAAGATCTGAAGAAAGGAGAACCTACATGTTATGAGTGCAAGAAGCCTGGACATATCAAGGCAGAGTATCTAAAGCTTAAGAAAGATGGACACAAGAAGAAAGATAACTTCAGACGATTCAAGAAATACGAGAAGAAGGCAATGGCAACCGCATGGGAAAACAGCAGCGACTCAGATAGTGAGTCAAGCTCAACTAGTGATGAAGAAAAAGCCAACTTGGCTTTCATGGCAAATACAGATGATAAGGTAACATCTGATTCCTCCTTTGATTCCTGCAATGATTCTGATTCTGATAATTTAGAGGATGCATTCAATGAACTATATGATAAATATAGAGATATATCTAAATTATTAAAAGTTAGTAAGAAAAATATTACTTGTTTAGAGAATACAAACTCAGATCTAAAATCTGAAAATAAGCAATTAGAAAAACAGTTAACTAAACTTAAAAGAAGAAATGAGTTATTATGTGGAGATTTAAAGGACAAGAATGAACAAATAATTAAATTGGAAAAACAGGCAGGCACAGATGAACTGAAAACAGAAATAAAATCATTAACAGATGAAAATAAAAAATTATCTAGCATATTGGAAAAATTCACAAATGGTAAAAACTCCCTCATATTAAAAGGTGCTAGAAGATCAGGTAAGAAGAAAAATGGATTAGGATATACACCCCTAGATAATGAAGAAACCATAGTTTATCCTAAAACATATCCAACACCAAAATTTGTACCCGAACAAGATATAGCATACAAAGCTGACTTCAAATATATAGAAAAAGTAACTAAATTATCATGTTGTAGTCACTGCAACAAGTTAGGACATATCATAACAACATGCCCAACAAGACATAAGAAATGGATAATCAAAGGTAAAATCAATGATACTAACCAATCAGGACCCAAAAGAATTTGGGTACCTAAAACTTGATGATTTTATTTCAGGGTAACACTAGAGCATCCAAATGGTATTTGGACAGTGGGTGCTCAAGGCACATGTCAGGGAATCGGAAGCTATTCACCCATCTTCAAGCTGAAGAAGGAACAGTTACCTATGGAGACAATGGGAAAGGCACAGTGATTGGCAGTGGTTCTGTGAGCAACAAAGGAAAGATAGTCATTGAAGATGTATTGCTTGTCAAAGGGCTGAACCATAATCTCATCAGCATCAGCCAGCTTTGTGACAGAGGTCATCAGATTCAGTTTCAAGAGTCAAAGTGCAGCATATTGAAGGATGGAGCAGTAATTTTCGAAGCCAATAGAGAAAAAAACCTGTATGCACTTCATCTTGAATAACTCAAGGATCAAGATGTCTGTTTGGCAGCAAACAAGGATCAATCAACTGAACTGTGGCACAGAAGACTGGGACATTGCATCATAGAAGATATGAGAAAACTGCTAAAGAAGAATCTTGTGGAAGGTCTGCCAAAGGTCAGCACAAAATTGGATGGTGTCTGCAGACCTTGTGCCAAGGGAAAACATGTTAAGAATTCCTTCAAGTCAAAGACTATAGTGACAACGTCAAAACCCTTAGAACTCCTTCATATGGATTTATTTGGGCCAATGAGAACCATCAGTCTTGGAGGAAAGAACTTCAGATTTGTTATAGTTGATGACTATTCCAGATTTACATGGGTGTCATTCCTAGAACATAAAGTTGATACATTTGAAAGCTTTATCAACTTTAGCAAGAAGGTTCATAAAGACAAGAAATTCAGTATTATTAGTATTCGATCAGATCATGGAGGTGAATTTCAGAATGAGAAATTTCCAAAGTTTTGTCAAAATGAAGGGATTGAACACAATTTCTCAGCACCAAGGACACCACAGCAAAATGGAGTTGCTGAGAGGAAGAATAGAACTCTAGTAGACATGGTAAGAACAATGTTGTCAGAATATAATTTGCCAAGATACTTTTGGGTTGAAGCAGTGAACACAGCAAGCTATATTATCAACAGAGTAATGATTAGGCCAATCCTAAGAAGACTGCATACGAACTGTTTAAAGGAAAGAAGCCAAAGATCAGCCACTTTAGGACATTTGGATGTCCTTGCTTCATTCACAATAATGGAAAAAGGGACATTGGTAAGTTGGATGCCAAATCAGATGAAGGTATCTTCATGGGGTATACTTCTAAACCAAAAGGTTATAGAGTATTTAACAAATGTACCTTATTAATTGAACAGTCTGTGCATATTATTTTTGATCAGACTAACCCTTCCTTGAGAAAGGAAGAAGATAGTGACAATGATGATGCAGACGAACTGTCCAAGAAACTAAAGGATACCTCAATTGAAGATAGGGATGATCCACCTCTGGAAGACTTGCAACAACAAGATATTACACATGAAAATCTTCCAAAGGAGTCGAGATACAAGAAAGATCACCCACCTGAGAACATTATTGGTGATCCATCTGTAGGGGTAAGAACAAGAGGTAATGTAATACCTTGTGATTATCTAGCATTTGTCTCTCAAATAGAGCCTAAGATAGTCAATGAAGCTCTCACTGATGAATCCTGGATTATAGCCATGCAAGATGAACTTAACCAGTTCAAGAGAAACCAAGTATGGTCACTTGTTCCCAGACCATCAGACCATCCAGTTATTGGCACCAAGTGGGTGTTCAGAAACAAATTGGATGAGGCTGGTGTGATTTTAAGAAACAAGGCCAGGCTGGTAGCTTAAGGCTATTCCCAAGAGGAAGGCATTGATTTCAATGAAACCTATGCTCCTGTAGCTAGACTTGAGGCTATTAGGATTTTACTTGCATATGCATATGCTCTAGATTTAAAACTATTTCAAATGGATGTTAAATCTGCCTTTTTAAATGGTTTTATTAAGGAGGAAGTGTATGTTGAACAGCCTCCAGGTTTTGATGATTTAGAATTTCCAAATCATGTTTTTAAACTTCACAAGGCTCTATATGGCTTAAAGTAAGCACCTAGAGCCTGGTATCAAAGGCTTAGTTCTTTTTTTCTAAACTATGGTTTCAATAGAGGTCAAGTAGATAGTACTCTTTTTATAAAGTCAAAAGTCAAGCACATACTACTAGTTCAAATTTATGTGGATGACATTATTTTTGGTTCTACTGATGAATCCCTTTGCAAGTATTTTGAAAGGTTGATGTAGGGAGAATTCGAGTTGAGCATGATGGGGGAGATCAATTATTTTCTTGGACTACAAATCAAGCAAGAAAAAGATGGCACCCAATTTTTCAAGCAAAATACACCAAGGAGCTTTTGAAGAAATTTTGCTTTGAAAACACAAAGCCACTCTCAACACCAATGAGTACATCTACAAGGATGGATAGTGACAAGGATGGTAAGAAAGTAGATCAAAAGATCTACAGAGGTATGATTGGTTCATTACTTTACTTAACGACCAGTAGACCTGATATTCTATTCATTGTATGCATGTGTGCTAGATATCAAGCAGATCTTAGAGAATCTCAATATTTAGATACTTAGCTAGAACTCATGACTTAGGTCTGTGGTATCTAAAATCTTGTGAAATTAATTTAGTAGGATACTCTGATGCTGACTATGCTGGATGCAAAGTAGATAGAAAAAGCACCAGTGGTTGTTGTCACTTTCTTGCAGGGTGTTTGTAATCCTGGTCCTCGAAGAAACAAAATTCAGTGGCACTGTCTACAGCTGAAGCTGAGTACGTGGCTGCTGGAAGTTGTTGTACAAACTCCTATGGATAAAGCAACAACTTGAGGATTTCAGACTAAATATCAAATCAATTCCACTACTGTGTGACAACACCAGTGCTATCAATCTCACCAAAAATCCAGTCCAGCATTCAAGGACCAAACATATTGAGGTTAGATATCATTTTATTCATGATCATGTAGCAAATGGTAACATTGAAATATCTTTTATTGGCACAAATGGTCAGTTAGCAGATATTTTCACAAAAGCCTTATCCGAGGAGAGATTTACGTCTCTTAGGACGGAATTGGGCATGTGTAATTTGTGAAGAGATTTCTGTTTAAAACTGGCATATAAATTTTCAGAATTAAGTAAGTTTTTCCCTCCATGGCTTTAAGCAAAAGTAATTTAAATTATCTTTCCAGGCCGCTCTCTTTATAAAGTCTGTTGAGTTGGTCAAACTCATTTGTCCTTTTCTGCCACCTTTTGGCACCTCACTATTTGATATAGCATTTATTTAACTCTAAAAAACCATGTACCTTTTTCCCTCTTTCGTCTGGTTGCCTGAACCGATGCCCTAACGACTTCGACACCAACTCTCTGCAAATTTGACGCCCTTCACCTCTTCCCGCGAAGAATTTCTTGAGGGCTTTCACTTCTGCCACCATCTCCTCCATTCTGAAACCCTCCTTCACTCAAATCCATGGCCACACCAATTGTTTCCGGCAGTCTTGGGGGCTACGACACTGAGTACCTCTCTCTTGAGCAGCAAGAAAGGTTCACGTTTGTGAAGACCAAGCTTTGTGGAAATAAGGCAGTAGATGTAGCTGATCTTGAGAAGAACGACAAGCACAGCATAGTGGCCGTGGTGAGAGGAATGCAGTGGAGAATCATTTCGACCTTCTCTGAGGTAAGCTTTCCAGACCTTGTGAAGGCGTTCTAGGTTTGCTTTAAATTAGAGGCAGGTGGGTCCCTGACATCTTCAGTTAAGGGAACCACGATCAAGATTGATTACAATCTTCTGAAGACTCTGTTTGATGTAAGCTCGACGGGTTACAGTGGAATCCACACTGTGAATACCGAGGTCGAGGGTGTCGGAATCATTGGTCCTGAATTCTGGTTGAGAGATGGGAAAATAGATATCAATCAGTTGAATGCTTTCAACCGGCTTCTGCACTTTATTGTTTGTCAAATCCTAGTTCCTAGAAGTGCAACTTTTTCAACCTGTACCAAGGCAGATTCGGATATGATGTTCTAGGCCATACAGAACAAGGAGATTAACATGGCCGAAGTGATGATAGAGAGGATGAAGTTTGCTCGTGATCAAATTTGGGACACCAAGAGTAAGCTCAATGTATATCTGCCTTATGCTCACTTGCTCACCAAGGTTTTCAAACACTTTGGTGTTGACCTGTCTGGGGCAGTAGTTGAGAATATGGGCCAGAGCATTAGGTCCAGAAATCTTAGAAAAAGTGGTTTCTCAATCATTAATGGTGTATGGACCAAGACCTCAGTGGCTGAGGGCGAGGCTATAATTGGCGAAGCCCCTGAAGTCTAGCCAGAGGAAGTGGTAGCACCAGCAACAGTGGCAGTAGCAGCACCAGTGACCACATCAGAATCAGAAGTAGCAGCAGCAGCAGCAGTGACACCAGATGCACCAGAATCAACTTCAACTCAAGCAGCAGTTTTTGAGCCAGAACTTTCAGCAGCACCAGCAGCAGGAGTACCAGCTGAAGTTCCATCCGCAGCAGAAGAGGCACCAGAATCATCAGTTGCAGTAGAATTGGAAAGAGAAAGTGCAGAGGAAGTCTCAGTGGCACCAACAGGAGCTGTAGTGGAAGAAGTTGTGGCATCCAGCCAGCTTGAAGAAGCAGCTGTAGAAGATGCTCCCAGTCATGAGGAGCAAAATGTTAGTGAGCCTCAAATATCAGAATCCGTGGCAGTGGGCCACAATGTTGAAGTACCTGTGATGGAAGAAGCTCCCATTCAGGGGGAGCAAGGAAGTATTGCAAAAGATGCTCCTATTGAGGGGGAGCAATCTGTCAGCCAAAATATCCCAGAAGAAACCTCTGTACCAATGGCAGATATCTCCAGTTTAGGCACTTCATTGGAAGAAAATGAAGGCATACCTCAGGGGGAGAGCACTGAAAACCCTCAGAAGAACATTTTCGAGATGGGGAAACGGCTAGCTCCTCAGAATCTCATGAGGATGCCAATATTGATGAAGTACAGGCTCCTGTGAACCAAGCCAAGGAGAAAAGGAAGGAAGTTGCTCCAGAACTTCCTCTTCTTGCAGATGCTCCATATTAAAGGACCCAGAGGCAGAAGATTGTGATACAACTGAAGCCTGTCATAGAAAGACTAGATGTTCAAGAAGAAATCCTGTGCTCTTTGCAGACCATGTCAATTCAATTTTCATGAGCCAGGCCTCCACCTCAAAAGAGCTGTTACAAGTAAGGAATGCAATGAAATGGTTCAATAAGGAAATGGGATCCATGAAGGGCTTACTTTCAGAAGTTCTGCAAGCCATAAAAGCTCAAGCACCTCCATCTTCTGAGCCTCCTACTACATCAGCTGCAGAAATGGAAGGGCCATCTGTGGTTTCAGAAGAAGTGCCTTTGGAGTCAGGGTCATCCGGGCCCTCAGTTCAGGAGCAAGGGCCATCAGGGCCTCCAGCTGAAGGGTCAGGACCATCCAAGCAGGCAGGGAACAAGCAGCCTCCAGCAGAAGAACCTGTTGTAGATCCAGTGCCCCCAATTTCTTCTCCCTCTCAAACCCCTGCTCCTCCATCTCCTCCTTCAGCCTCCACTGCTCCACCTGTACCTCCAACCTTTAAGAAACCACAACCTAGAAACATCTCCTCACCAACACCTTTTTCCTCTCACTCCACCTCACCTCCTGCATCTTCAACACCCTTTCCTCCACCTCCTCCTATCTTTGAGGTTCCTCCAGCCTCATCATCAGCTGAAGCCTCCTCCTCTGGTCCCTCATCATCAGCTGGACCATCTCATCACACCTCTTCTCATCCACCATCCCTTCTTCATCCTCATACTCCTCCCTCCTTCATCACCATCATCCCAGAAGGAGCTCAAATTGATGGTCCCTATCTGAGCCCCATCAAAGACGAATTTGAGGACACCATTCTTGCCTCTGTTCTCAAAGTTGGCGAGCACATTCATGTCTCTGATCCTTCCTGTCCTCCCTCTAAGAAAAGAAAAACCTCCTCTTCATTTTTCAATCCATTGTATCCTCCCTTGTGGTTTTCTCTCACAGACTCTCTACAGGGAATACCTCACCAAAGTTGTCTTTGCCACCCTCTTCAATCTTCCTTTCCTAAACCTTTCTGACCATCTTCACACCATCATACCTTACACCTCTCTTACCAAGTTTGTAAGGAACAAGATCTTCTCTTCTGCTCAATCCTTATCTAAAGAAGAATCAGCACGCTCAAATAAAGTCCTCTACAACAAGTTTCTCTCTACAAGATCTGAAGTTTTTCCTCCCAGGGATCACTCTCTCACCTTGTCAGAATGGTTTCTACTCCACCATTCCAACATCTGGGCTCCCTTCATCCAGAAAGAGATCAAGTTCATCTGGCAATTCAAGATGTTTAATGATTTTAGGTATCTTCATCGTTAACCTGAAGTCCAGCTCAGTCAGTTCAGGCAAGCCATCCGAAATCTTGGATCTGAGCATGGCACTGCAGCAATTCAAGTGGACTTTGCTACTCTTTAGCTGCTAGAGGCTACATATCTTCCTCCTCTTCACTCCTTGCTCATGGATACACCAGTGGGCTCAGTTATTTTTGAACGTTTTGCAAGAGTGATCGGCAGAATCAAAGTTCAGAAGGGCAGTGTGGTAGCTTTCCCCAGATTTATCTTTAGGGAGTACCACCTAGGCCACATCCGTGCTAGGATTCTTGCCCCTGCCTTGTCAGAATGTGAAAGACTGACACCTGCAGGTTGGGCCAAGTTCTATCCCTTATCTGCTCAGCAATTGTCAGATACAAATGCAACCTTAGCCAGAGAAGGCCGCCCTCTAATCTCAACTGAAACCTTTCTGGACATGAATTCCCTCCACCTTATAAATGATCCTCTTCAAATTTGGGTGGAAAGGTACAAAGTCTATGTCGCCATGCGCCAGGAATTGAAGCATAGGCAGATCTTCTATGTTTTTTCCCTTAATTAGTTTCTTGCTTGTGCTAGCTTTGGAAAAGTCACCTACTACAAGATATCCTTGGATACAGATCCGTACCATGATTTCCTTGAAGCTCAGTTGGTCCTTCACCTCAAAAGAATGGCTCCCTCTATGGGACCAAATTATTCTGTTGGCCCTGGACCCTTCAAGATTTACTTTGAGAAGCAGGAAGAGCAGGCCTGGGAGATTATTTCTCATTTTGCCTCTCTTTTATCCCCAACTTATTACTTACCTGTACCTCCTCAGAATGAATGAACTACATTTGCTTGTATCTGCTTATCTTTTCTCTTCATTCTTTGTCTCAGATTATCTTTTTGCTTAATGACAAAAAGGGGGAGAAAAATACTTAGCATGTCTGAAATACATTCCGTAAATATTCATATTTTTTTACTATTCATGCTTATTGTTAAGGGGAGAAAAATACTTAGCATGTCTGAAATACATTCTGCAAATATTCAGATTATTTATTCTTGCTTAATGTTAAGTTTTGTCATCACCAAAAAGGGGGAGATTGAAGTTCAGTCTGTCCCCATGTAATTTTAATTAATTACATATTTATTTTGGTGATTAACAAAACTAAACAAAACCCTATCAAAAAGTTCTAACACATATTTCATAAGTCTTAAGTACAGGAAATATACCAAGGTCAAACAAGCCAATATTGGTAAGTATTACCTTTCTGAAGCTTTAATCATTTCAAGATCATATTTCTCTAAGTCCATATAGAATCCTGTTGAAAGCCACAACGATTTCCTTATGTGTGTATTGATTTCAATAGAGCTATAACGATTTGATATCATAACAATTTCTTTATAAGACTGAGATATCATGTGGTTTCAAACAAGTCGTTCCCGTAACGATTCTTTAAGTCATCATAACGATTTCTTTAGAACTCATAACGACTTGCCTGTCGCAACGACTCTTTAAGTCATCATAACGATTTCTTTAGAACTCGTAACAACTTGCCCGTCGCAACGACTCTTTAAGTCATCGTAACGATTTCTTTAGAACTCGTAACGACTTGCCCGTCGTAACGATTCTTTAAGTCATCGTAACGATTTCTTTAGAACTCGTAACGACTTGCCCGTTGTAACGATTCATTAAGTCATCATAACGATTTCTTTAGAACTCGTAACGACTTGCCCGTCGTAAGGATTCTTTAAGTCATCATAACGATTTCTGTAGAACTCGTAAATGACTTGCCCGTCATAACGATTTCTTAAGTTATCGCAATGATTTTCTTTAGAACTCGTAATGACTTGCTCGTCGTAACGATTCCTTAAGTTATCGCAACGATTTCTTTAACGCTCATAACGATTTGTCTTGCGCAACGATTTCATTGGAGCTCATAACGATTTGCTTCGCGTAACGATTTCTTTGGAGCTCATAACGATTTGCTTCGCGCAACGATTTCTTTAGCGCTCATAACAATTTGCTTTGCGTAACGATTTGTTAAGTGTTCATAATTATTTCTTCGTTGAACACATCAACTTGCTTTCCGTAACGATTTGTTAAGTGTTCATAACGATTTCTTTGTTGAACACATCGACTTGCTTTCCATAACGATTTCTTCAGTATTCATAACGACTCCATTAATGAATACAACGATTTGCTCTCTATAATGACTTGTTGGTATTCATAACGATTTCATAAGTCATATAGACAATGACTTTATGGTTTATATCGACTTGATATTATCTTATCTCTTAAAGCATTGCATAGTCAAAGTTTTCTCTTAGTTGTCTGACTGTTGTGCATTTAATGAAGACAGAATGTATCTCTGCATGCATGCAGATAATATCTTTTCAGTATCGTGCATATTCTGTCAATATCTTTTAGAACAAGCTATTTGGCATTGCTATATTGGTGAATATTCACATCAACGTTTACTGATAATAAGAGATAGCCTAGCTGTCTATTGTTCTAGCATTTAATATGTGCAGGGTCCTAAAGACATTTTGTCATACAACGTTGGACCATATAGATGCTAGAAGACCTTATCTCTTTGTGTGCTCAACTGGATAAAAGATTGTTGAAGCTTCCAAATGTCAAGCAGTCTAACGTCTACCCATCTAAGAGACAACGGTTACTTCAACGACCGTATTTCAAATGGAAATATAAATACAAGTCAGAAGATCAGAAGAAAAGGATAATTGATCAACGTACAAGGAATTCAAATCTTCTGATAGAATTCTAGAGCCAAGAACCTCATTCCTTCTCGTGTTGCTCTTTGCTCTCCACACTGTAGTGAAAATTTTAAGAGAGCTCGTGTAGTTCTGAGAGTCTACTATGTTTCTAGATCTTCTACTCTCAGTGCTGCTTGCTTCAGATCTTAGCTTGTTGAAGCTTGATCTAGGGGCTTGTTTTTACTGCTTACTTTTGTTGTGGTTGTTCCCTTCTGTGTTGAAGGAAGACCTGGTGGGGTATCTAGGGTGTTGTTGTTCCCTTCTGTTGTGAAGGAAGACCTGGTGGGGTATCCAGGGTGGTGTAATTCCCTTCGTGTGAAGGAAGACCAGCTGAGCTGGGTGTTGTAGTGTCCATAGGGGGACTGTACCCTAGTTAGTGGAATCCTGAGTTGTTGCTCAGGGACTGGACATAGGACTCCTAAGGAGAGGAGGTCCGAACCAGGATAATTTCTTGTGTTGTGTGGCTTTGTTTTTCTTGTGTGCTTGCTCTTTGAACTAACTGTCACTAACCTTCATCGAAGAACGTCTTTGTGTGAATGTTTCAATTACAGGTAATAATCAAATATTTTTTAAAGACCCATTCACCCCCCCCTCTGGGCTTGTCAACTAGGCAACAGAAATGAGTTTCAGATGTTAGATGGCATGCTAGTGTAACTATTAGATTGTTTATAAATGATTTACACAGGTGTTTACATGGTTTGTGTGGGGTTTCTGGAGATGGAACCCCAGTGTTACGGCTCTATTTTTGAAGGCGATGGCTCAAGGTGTCATGTTCAGAACGCAACTGCCCGACCCACCGTGTTCTTCTTTAGAACGCGTCATATCGCGGTGTCACGTTTTGAAGGCGACAGAGCACCCCGTCGCCTTCTGGTTTCCGAAGGTTGTAAGCTTGCACATGGTGACATGATTATCTCATGGTTTTATCTCCTATTCGTAACGTTGGTAAGCGGTGCATTTTCACACGTCGAGGTTGAGGAATGTCGTGTTTGTGCGGTTCGTGAGTACGTGACGAGTAGTACGACGCCTTCCATGGTTACTTCTCTAGTCAGGTACCCCAGGTTTTGTGTGAGCCAGGCACATTAGTGCTCGAGGTTTATCTCGGTACTGTGAGTACCGTTGAGGTCTGTGTCATCTTCCTAAACACCCTCACTCTTGTATAGAGTTGTACGTCTAGCTGAGGGAAAGATGACAGAGGGACAACAACTTGTGAGAGTTTGTTTTTAGTCGCTTGTAGTGCACTTGTGGTTAGGGGCACGGACACCATTAGACGTCCTGGGCCCTAGCTAGTTTTGTTTTCCCAGTGCCTCACTTTAGGGAGCTCGGGTCAGAGTCCCTAAAGGTGCCAGGCATAGGCCAGCGGTAGTGTGGTCTGCAGGTGTGGTGTTGGTTGGTCTCCATAGCTTCTTGGCCTTGTTTTGATGGAGCGGCAGCTGGTTCTTTTGTCTGTTGCTATGAGACTGAGAGGTAGTCTTATGTGGTTTGTCCGAGTTTGTTGTTTGTGTCGCGAATCAGTCTTCGTGACCCGAGTGTGTCATTACCCTACTCTCGCTTGTACACTTGGATGATGTTTGCCGTTTATTTATTAAAAATTGATTTCTATTAGTAGATTCAATATATTTGTTATTTACAATCTTTGTATCATGTGTAGACAGTACTATGAATTGCCTAGTGTAGCTTTTTGTTCCTGCACTTTGTGAGTTTGGTTTTGTACAACTTTTGGGGGAGTTTCCCTACTGAGCCAGTGACTTGTGAGTCTTACTCCTACTCCTTTCAGATGAGGGGGAGCAGGAGGGTTCCCGTCCCTCGTCCAGTTCGGAGCCGCACTACAGTAGAGTTGGGCCTGCTCCTCCAGCAGTGTAATCTTTACTTTTTGTTCACCTCGAGGTGTGCCACAGGTGGTTGTACTATGTATTTGACTCTAGGTGAGAACTGGCTATGTATATTTTATGTAAATAACTATGAGATGCAGAACCTTATATATATTTGAGGTGTTTCTTTTATATTGCCATGAACATGTGAATGATGTCCCTTGCAAGGCTACGGCTCATTCGCGGGAGGCGGAGTTGGGGCGAGGGCCGCTACAGTTACCTCCTGCACTACGACTACCCAATTGAACTCTCTTATTCTCCGTATGTCATCAAAAAAGGGAGAGCATCTTCTGTGGAAAAGAATGCGCTAATCTAGGAGAAAGAAAGATGCACAAGTGGAGCACAATCCACAACCGAACTGTGTCCTCTACATCTTCTTCATCATCCGAATTTACTAGTTGCTGGATGAGAGAATGTACCTTCTTCCGTTCAAAATTTGTGGCCACCCCAAATGGCTCATGCAACCTAGACTTCTTCTTCAAGCTGCCAAAATGGCAGACCGGTCATCCGCCCAAAATAATGCCCACATCCTCAACAGTAAATAGGACCTCCTTGTTGCCCAGCATGAAGGTGTTACCTCCAACATTAGTGCTTATGATCTCCTTTAAAATCCTCATGTTGAACGCACAACCAGAAGTATTATCAATATAAAATGAAAAAAAGGTGCTCCTCATTAGCATTTTATGGCATTCCCAGAATGCCAGCTGATCTCTATTATATTATATATATATATATATATATATATCCATGGAAGAGCGGGCATTAATAACTACAAGATTCACTACATGTTGTGCCTTTATTTCTTGCAAATGTTTGATTATTATTTTTGCTTATGACAAAATCCTTTAGTTATCTCCTAATCAAATTTATGTAATTATACCACACTTTATTTTGTATGAAAATTCATGTGTTAAACTAAAGGCATACATGTATTACACTATATAATCTTTTCAGTCTATTGGTGTCGACACACTAAGCCTAAGTGTCGACACATAACTTTTATTAAGAAAATATTTCTAAGTACAAAATGTATACATACATATATATCATATTGACTCTGAATCCCAGTAAGTCAAAGTGTTGTACTAATTACTAAACAAACTGGTACCACTACAACTCCTAAGAAATTGAAGTGGGCTATCGATTGTTGAAGAACTGGCATTACTCCGACTCTCAAAAAGTTGAAGTCAACTGGCCCTACTCCGACTCTAAAACAATCGAAGTTAGATATCGATTGTTGAACAAACCGAAGACTCACGTTGAATCTTGATAAGTCGAAGTCTATTATCGATTGTTCTTATCGATTGCTGATATACTTATATCGGTTGATGTTGATTCCACTCCGACTTTTCTACAGTCAAAGTCTATAGTCGAAGTTACATACCGATTACCTTAGAACATCTATTATCTTAAACATCGATTGTTTGTATCGATTCTCTCTTTCATATTGACTATTTCATATTGATTGTTTCTCACTCCGACTTTGATATAGTCGAAGTCTTTCTTATAGTTCAATGGAAGTACTTCGACTCGTCGAAAGTCGAAGTATGATACTGTTGGACAATAGTACCACTCTGACTCCTTGAAAGTTGAAGTATAACATCAACTTCCTTGATCATCTATACATAGATGTTTTTAAGTATCTGTTATTATTTTTGCAGACATGTTAATGTCTTCTTAGTATGACTAATGTTTTGACTCTTATGAACTATTTGATGATCAGATTTTCCCCATGCAATTTAAATGAATTAAATATTTATTTTGGTGATTAACAAAGTAAGACAATGTGCATTTCTAACATATCTTCTATAAAATTTGAGCACAGGAAATCTATCAAAGAAAAACAAGCTAAAATGTAAGTATTCTTCATACCAGCATATACAGTTCAAAGCATATAATTTTATAAGTACATATCAACTCTCTAGTTGTTATAATGATTTCCTTAGAATCATAACGATTTCCTCATTCACATCGATTTTGGTTCTATAACGATTTCATAAGTCATCGCTATTCTATTGAAGTCTATCTCATAATGATTCGCTAAGAGATCGCAACCATTTGCCTCTCATAACGATTCGCTAAGAGATCCCAACGATTTGCCTCTCATAACGATTTGCTAAGAGATCACAACGACTTGGTTCATAACGATTTGATCATCGTATCGATTTGATAAGTGAGAACAACGATTTGCTCTCACAACGACTTGGTTCATAACGATTTGGTCGTCGCATCAATTTGATAAGTGAGAATAATGATTTGCTCTCACAACGACTTGGTTCATAACGATTAGGTCGTCGCATCGATTTGATAAGTGAGAACAACGATTTGCTCTCACAATGACTTGGTTCATAACGATTTGGTCGTCGCATCAATTTGATAAGTGAGAACAACGGTTTGCTCTCACAACGATTTTAGTTTTCACAACGACTCGTTAAGTTTCATAACGATTCGATAAGTTACACAACGACTCAGTTACTGTAACGATTCATTAAGTTTCACAATGACTTGGTTACAGTAACGATTCGATACATTAAACAACGATTTGTTCACTATATCTACTCAATAAGTGAAACAACGATTTGCTCATAATGATTTGCTGATAGTATCATAACGATTCGATTATTAATGAATAATGATTTGTGTGTACATCGAATTGTTTATGAATGTATAACGATTCACATGAACAATGACTCATCCACACATCGGTTTCATAAGTTATGCTCATATCGATTTCATTGTCTATATCGACTTGATATTCAAACCTATTCTGAGATAGTTTGAAAAGTCAATGTCTTCCCTCGCTTTTCCCTCACATCTATGCATTTAATATGACTGATCATATCACTGCACTGCATGCAAATGATATCTTCTATTTCCATGCCTATACTGTAAACATCCTTTTAGAAGAACGTAATGGAACTTCTATTTTGATATAGAATCATTCTAACGTTGACTGACAATAAGAGACAGCCTAGTTGTCTATTGTTTTAGCATTTAATGTGTGCAGGTCTCTAACAGTGCACCTCAATACAATGTTGGACAATATGGAAGATAACGAACATCAAAGAAGATTCTCTCTCTTGTTGCGTGCATGGGAAGCTAAAGACTGTTGAACAAGAAGCTCTGCAGTGATATGCAGTCTAACGTAAATAAAATCTTAGAGATAACCGACACTTCAACGTTCAAATTTCAAATGGAAGTCATATATAGAAGATTGAAGTTCCAGAAACATACAACACTTACGACAATCTTTTACAATCTTCCTGCGAGCATTTGAAAGAGCAAAGAAAAAAAAAAAACCTCATTCCATTGCTCGTCTAGCTCTTAGCTCTCTGTATTCATTGTGTTCGTCTTGAGAGCTTCTGTAAATAGAGAGTGTTCCTCATCATAGAACTCTCCCTCTCAGTCGTTGCTTCAGATTGAGCGTTGGTCCTTAAGCTTGATCTAAGGGCGTATCATCCCTTGAATACATTCCTGTGTTCTTTCCCTTCGTGTTGAAGGAAGACCTAGTGGGTTCCAGGGTGTTTGTTTCCCTTCGTGTAGAAGGAAGACCTGGTGTGATTCAGGGTGTTGTAATTCCTCTTCGGGTTATGAAGAAAAGACTAGCTGCGGCTGGGTGTGTAAGTGTCCTTGACGGGGACTGTACCCTTGGGTAGTGAAATCCTGAGTTGTTGCTCAGGGACTAGACATAAGACTCCTGTGGAGAGGAGGTTCGAACCTGGATAAATTCCGTGTGTCGTGTGTTTGTTTGCCTTGTGTTTTCTATCCCCTTTTTACTAACACTAATAGTCATTGAAGTGTGTTGTGTGATTGTTTTTCTGTACAGGTTTTAAAGTGATTAAATTTTAAGAATCCCATTCACCCCCCCTCTGGGCTTGCTAGCCGGGCAACAACTGGTATCAGAACGAGTCTCTTCGACAAAGAAGAAGTTCCAACGATCTGAAGAGAAAAGATCAAATGGCAGCCTAAAGTCACTTCGAAGGTCAATCAGTAAACAGGCCACCACTGTTCGATGGTGAGGATTACACATATTGGAAAAGAAGGATGGAATACTTCCTACAAGGATTCGATTTTCAAATATGGTCTATAATAGAAGAAGACAATCTAGTTGTTCTAAACAATAGAGAAAATTGGACAGAAGATGATAGAAAGAAGATTTCTCTCAACTACAAAGCTAAGAGCATACTATGTTGTGCACTTAGCAAGAAGGAGTTTAATAGAGTTTCAGCCTGAAAATCAGCAATGGAAATGTGGGAGAATCTTAGAATTATGTACGAAGATAAAGATAAAGTAAAAGAGACCAGAATAGACATTCTGGTGACACTGTATGAGAGATTTTAGATGCAGCCAGGAGAGTCAATAACTCAGATGTTCAGCAGATTTACAGATATCACAAATGAGTTAGCTGGATTAGGAAAAAGCTATGAGATGGGAGACATGGTAAGGAAAATCCTTAGATCCCTACCATCCTCTTGGACTCCCAAAGTGACAACAATAGAGGAAGCAAATGATTTGAAAAGGATGTCCTTAGAAAAACTCATTGGGTCCCTTATGGCCCATGAGATTAACATGGAAAGGCTAGGAGAATCTTCTGGTAGAAAGAAGCATTCCAACGCACTCAAAGCAGAAGAAGACGAGTCAGAAGAAGGCTCATACAGCCAAGAAAGCATGAACAACAACGAAGAAGAAGAAGTAATGCAGTTCAGAAGACTACAACGAATGTTAGCCAAGAAAAAGAAGTATCAGGCCGGAAGAAGATACTTCAAGAAAGGGAAAGACTTCAAAAGGTCTGAAGTCAAAGATACAAAGAAAAATGAGCCAATTTGTTATGAATGCAAGAAGCCTGGACAAATAAAGGCAGAGTGTTCGAAGCTCAAGAAATCTGAGTTCAAAAAGAATGATAGTTCAAGAAAACCTAGAAGATACAAATAGAAAGCCATGGCAGCAGCATGGGATAACAACAACAACTCTGACAGTGAGTCGAGCTCAAGTGAAGAAGAAGAAGAAGCCAACCTGGCATTCATGGACAACGTCGAAGACAAGGTAACATCAGACTGACCTTTTTCTTCTTGTAATGAATCAGATTCTGATAATTTGGAAGAAGCTTTTAATGAATTGTACAATAAATATAAATAAGTATGTAAATCACTAAGAGCCAATAAGAAAAATCTCGCATGTCTAGAAAATACTAATTCAGATTTAAAATCTGAAAATGAGCAAATGGAAAAACAAATTACTGTGTGATGACTTGAAAAATAAAAATGAACAATTATCAAATTTGGAAAATGAAGAAACTGTAAATAATTTAAAACAAGAAGTCAACACGTTAACCAGAAAATGAAAAATTATCAAGCACACTAGAAAAATTTACTAATGGCAAAACAACATTAATATTGAAAGGTGCTAGACGGTCAGGTAAAATGAAACATGGATTAGGTTATACTCCCCCGATAATGAAGAAACTAAAGTTTATCCTCAAATATATCCTACACCTAAATTTGTACCTGAACAAGACACAACATACAAGGTAAACTTCAAATACATTTCGACTGAAAAGGCAACTAGATATCTTTTGTAGTCATTGCAACAAGTTAGGACATATTAAAGTATCATGTCCAACTAAACATAAATATAGATAATTAAAAGAAAATTGATGACACTAACCAACCAGGACCTAAAAGAACTTGGGTACCTAAAGCTTAATGTTTTTAATGCAGGGAAACCTTTGAGCATCCAAATGGTATTTAGACAGCGGTTGCTCAAGGCACATGTCAGGGAACAGGAAGCTATTTTCCCATTTAGAAGCTGAGGAAGGCACAATCACCTACGGAGATAATGGAAAAGGGACTATGATAGGTAGTGGATCAGTGAGCAGCAAAGGGAAAGCAGTTATTGAAGATGTATTATGCGTCAAAGGACTGAAGCACAACCTCATCAGTATCAGCTAGCTATGCAACAAAGGACATCAAATCAGATTTCAAGAGTCAAAGTGCAGCATTATGAAGGATGGTGCAGTCATCTTTAAAGCCAACAGATAAAAGAACTTGTACGTACTTTACCTAGAAGAACTAAAGATTAGGATATCTATCTGGCCACAAGCAAAGAGAAGTCAACTGATCTTTGGCACAGAAGATTGGGCCACTGCATTCTGGATGGCATGAGAAAGCTGATCAAGAGAAACTTGGTAGAAGGTCTACCTAAAATGTTTGGGTTTTCCATATATCATGTTTTTGATGATCACATTAACATCCTTGAACATTGATTTAATGCAAAATTGATGTGTTAACTAACATGAAAAACACCATGAAAGTGATTGAGTTAAACATTGCTAAATCATACAATGTACATCACTAACAATGTATTTGCATGTAGGTGTACAAGCATGAAAGATGGAACTTTGAAGAGGCATTGAAGAGATGAGCAAAAAGCACAAAAATCTGTCAAAGAGGTGTATCTGTCGACAGATGAACTCTACCTGTCGACAGATTCATACAGTCATTCCAAGACAGAACTCAGGTTTGCATCTCTGAGTGTATCTGTCGACAGATGCAATGTACCTGTCGACAGATACACACAGACAACCCAGGACAGAGCTCAGGTTTTCAATTCCTGAGTGCATCTGTCGACAGATGCAAACTGCCTGTCGACAGATACACTCAGAAACTCATTTTCCTGAAACCCAGTTCTCAGCCTGAGTCTGCCTGTCGACAGATGCAAGTGCACCTGTCGACAGCCGACGGAAACTTCAGATTTTGGGTTTCCAAATCCGGCCCCACTTGGGTGTTTCCTTCCTCCACGACCCCCACCTTTACCTAACACTATATAAGCATCCTTTTGGAGCCAAATTCGCAGAGAGCAGCCTCCCATCCAAGAGCCTCCAAGGGACCAAGAGGAAAAGCCCCAAATTGCTGCTCTGCTTCAACTTTCCGCCCAGATCGACGTGGAATCACCATCTATGCGGAGCTGAAGCCGGATCGTCATCAATTCAACCTTCTACATCGATCAATCTACATCCAATCGAAGTTTGAAGAGCGTTTGGACGATCCACGAGAAGAATTCCAACCGGATTTGTTCCCTAATTCCCAATTCTTCTCCATTTCATAATTTCCATTCCATCGTGTGTGTGTGTGGTTGTGTTTCGAGCATCCCTTGTGCTTGATTCACGTATTTGTGGTTGTTCTGATCGTGGTTCATCAGACAACGTGTGTGTGGTTGAGTTGTAGTGTTGAACTCGCTCATAAGCAGTCGTTTCTGCGTGTGTGTGTGGACGGTGGATGTAGGATACACGAGTTGTGTACTCCGAACCACCTTAAATCATCGTGTTCTGTGGTTTGTTCGCGTTTTGCGATAGATGATTGGTAGGCACGGTGTTCATACGCACGTTTGATTTTCTGTTCTCACTTAAATCAACTCAAGCGGTCTCACACTTAATTGAATTTGAATCAAATTTCATTAAGATCGCTGTAGCATCGAAAAGAAGCCATCAATAGTTTAAAATTGCCGTAATCTATTCAACCCCCCCCTTCTAGATTACCGTATTGTGTACTTCCGCATAACTCTTCAATTGGTATCAGAGCGGGTTTCTCCGATTTACAGCTTTTCGTAATTTGATCTAGCGATCAGGAGATTTTCGATCTTATGGATTCTAGCAAAGGGTATATGGCCGAGGGACATTCAGTAACCAGGCCACCCTATTTTGATGGCACTGACTATTCCTATTGGAAAAATCGTATGCAGGTATTTTTGAGAGCTCAAAACTACGAGCTGTGGAAGATAGTCAGCAAAGGACCATATGTATTGCCCGAGGACGAAGACACCTGGACGAAAGACCAAATAGCCAAGGGAACTCTCAACTGGAGTGCACTAAACATGATGCAATGTGCGGTGCATCCAAAGGAGTTCTCAAGAGTCTCCACATGCTCAACAGCAAAAGAGATGTGGGACAAGCTTGAACTTATCTACGAAGGTACGTCCGAGGTAAGGGAAACTAAAGTTAGCATGTTAGTGTCTGAATATGAAATGTTCAAGATGAAAACTGATGAAACCATATCAGACATGTTTGCAAGATTCATGCTAATAGTTAACGGGCTAAAAGGTCTTAAGAAGGAATACTCTGAAAGTGACTTAGTGAGAAAGATCCTTCGATCTCTTACTTCATCTTGGAATACTAAGGCCACTGTCATTGAGGATTCCAAAGACCTTTCCAAAATGAAATTGGATGAACTAATTGGCTCTCTAATGACATATGAAATCAACATCAAAAGAAAAGAATTAGAAGAAAATCCTAGAAAGTCAATTGCTCTAAAAGCATCCAATAAAACATCAACAAGCTCCAAGAAATCTATTCAACAAGATAGTGATGAGCAAGAAACATCTAGTGAGAGTGATGATGGTGAAATGGCAATGCTCACTAGACAATTCAAGAAATTTTGAAGTTCAAGAGGAGAGACACAGGTAATTCCAAACCCTTTCCTAAGAAAAATTTTTCACAGAAATATGAGTCAAACAAAAAATCTGACATTGTTTGTTATGAATGCAAGAAACAGGGGCATATGAGAGGAGAATGCCCGGAACTCAAGAAGAAGCTGAAGAAAGACAAATTCACCTCCAAAAAGGCCAAAGCAATGTTGGCCACCTGGAGTGATGAAGATGAAGATGAAGATGCACAAGAAACATCCGATGATGAAGAAGTGAAATGCTTGATGGCCAGGAGTGATGACTCCAGTGAGGTAAATTTCTCATTTAATGATTTCACTGCAAGTGAATGGGAGGAAGCATACACTACTTTATTTGAAAAATTTTGTGAATATAAATCTGAAAATAGAGCATTAAAAAAGAAATGCAACTCCCTTGTGCATGATAGGAACAATGATGAACGAATTGCATTCCTGACAAAAGAATTAGAAATGATGAAAGTTGATGAAAAGACTCATAATGAAGAAATGGATTGCTTGAAAATGAAATTGCAAGAAACACAAAAAGAAAAAGACTGTTTAAGCCATTCTATTGAATTCCTTCAAGAAGAACAATTAGAAACAAAGAAAAAGTTGGAACAAACTGAAAAGGAGTTGAAAGAAAAATCTGAGGACTTAATGAAATTTGTAAAAGGGAAGCAAAATCTAGATGCGGTTTTGGGCACCAAAATACATGTAACCAAGCATGGGTTAGGATATCAACCTGTAAAACAAAAGAAAATAGGAGAATCATTGATACCTCCTTTGTTGATCTTAGCCCAACACAAGCAAGCATGCTCCCACAAAGCATAATTCAAGAAAGTCTCAGACCAAGCCAATGCCACTCAAACAAAATGCTCCCAACAAACAGAAGAAAAAGCCACCTGTCGACAGATACAATGGTGCCTGTCGACAGACAAGAACAGTTTCAATGAATAAACAGTCTATCAAGCAACAGAAAATTGAAAAGAAAAATCCTTCATGCAATGTGTGTAAAAAGATTGGTCATGATGAAAAACAATGTTGGAATAATCCAAAGAAACAAAAATTCAAACAAGTTTGGATTCCTAAGCATTTACTTTGTTGCATGAATGAAATTTTGGGACCCAAAGTAATTTGGGTACCAAAACCTCTTGTCTGATCCACATATGCAGGAATGCCTAGCAGCCCAACATCAAAACAAATGGTACTTGGATAGCGGCTGTTCGAGGCACATGACGGGCGACAAAGGTAAATTCTGTTTCCTAGTGGAGAAAGACGGAGGACAAGTCATTTTTGGAGGTAACAACAAAGGCCAAATCATTGGCACAGGTAATGTTGGTAAGTGTTCCTCCAATTCAATTGAAAATGTACTGTTGGTTGATGGCCTTAATCACAATTTGCTTAGCATAAGTCAATTATGTGATAGAGGTCACAACGTCATTTTTGAATCAAATTCATGTCAAATTGTTGATAAAGAAACAGGAAGTGTAAAATTTTCTGGAAAAAGAGTGAATAACATTTACTTAGTTGATTTAGATGATCCAGAAAATGACAACTTGTGTCTTGTTGCAAATAGACAGGATGAATTGACCTTGTGGCATCGTAGGCTTGGCCATGCGAGCTACAACGTGTTGCACAAGATCATGAAGCTCAAATTGGTAAGTGGACTTCCTGACATCTTTTAGCAACAACGAAAGTTTTTGTGATGCATGTGCACAGGGAAAACAAACCCGGAAGTCTTTCAAATCTAAAGCACCGGTAAGCACATCTAAACCATTTGAACTGTTGCACATGGACTGTTTGGACCAACTAGAACTTTAAGTCTCAATGGCAAACGTTTTGGTTTTGTCATTGTAGATGATTTCTCTAGGTTCACATGGGTCAAATTCTTGGCACACAAAAGTGAAACACTCACAATCTTCCAAGAATTCTTTAACAAGATTGAGCATGGCAATGTGAATAAAATATGTTCAATACGCACCGATCACGGGGGAGAATTTGATAACAATGCATTTTCTGATTTTTGCAGGCACCAAGGAATTGAACATCTGTTCTCTTCCCCAAGGACTCCAGAACAAAATGGAGTAGTGGAGAGGAAAAACAGAACATTGGTGGAAATGGCTCGCACTCTTCTGGTTGAAGGCCAACTCTCCAAAAGGTTTTGGGCAGAAGCAGTGAACACTTCGTGCTACATTCTAAACAGAGCCATGGTAAGACCTGTGATAAAGAAAACCCCCTACCAGTTATTGAAAGGTAAGAAACCCAACCTTGGGTACTTCCGAGTTTTTGGCTCAAAGGTATTTATTCACAACAATGATAAATCTGATTTAGATAAATTTGAAGCCAAAAGTGATCAAGGTGTTTTTCTAGGCTACTCAGAACACTCTAGGGCATATAGGGTGTTTAACAATAAAACACGAACTGTGGAAGAAACTCCACATGTCATTTTTGATGAGACTTATGCCAAATCTAACAGATTGAATGTTAACAGGATTGAAGAAGAGGATGAAGGAACATCGCTTAAGGATCTACAAGTCAAAGCAAAAGACAAATCTGAAGTAGACTCCAAGACCAAAGGTGGATATCTTCACCGGGACTACGATGAAGATGATGAAATAGCATTCAGAAAACAAGATGAAACACTTGAAGAGAATCCACCAGAAAGTGATCCTCCTGAAGAACAACATTCACAAGATCAAATTCCTCAAGGACAAGATACTCCCGGCCCTTCAACAATCACAAATGTGAGGTATTCCAAAGATCACCCACTTGATGATGTGATAGGTAGTTTAAATGATTCTGTTCAAACGAGGTCTCAAGTAAGAAAAATAATTGAACATGATCTTTTTGCTTTGTCTCTCAAGTGGAACCCAAAAATGTTGAAGAAGCCTTAAAAGACAACTCATGGATTGATGCTATGCATGAGGAACTTGGTCAATTTCAAAGAAATAATGTATGGAGTTTAGTTCCTAAAACCCCTGAAATCTCTATCATAGGAACTAGATGGGTGTTTAGGAATAAACTTAATGAAGAAGGAAAAGTGATCAGAAATAAAGCAAGACTCGTAGCAAAAGGATATAGTCAAGAATTTGGTGTAGACTTTGAAGAGTCCTTTGCTCCTGTAGCCAGGTTAGAAGCAGTCAGAATTTTATTGGCATATGCATGCTCCCATAAGTTTAAACTCTATCAAATGGATGTTAAAACTGCTTTCTTAAATGGCTATATCAAAGAAGAAGTCTATGTCTCTCAACCACCAGGTTTTGAAAATTCTGAAATGCCTAACCATGTGTATAAATTGCACAAAGCTCTTTATGGTTTGAAACAGGCACCTCGAGCTTGGTATGATAGACTAAGCAATTTTCTGGTAAGCAAGAACTACTCAAGAGGTAAAGTAGACCAAACACTCTTCACTAAGAAAGTTCGCAATCACATAATTGTTGTTCAAGTTTATGTGGACGATATCATATTTGGTTCTACTAACCCTTCACTGTGTGAAGAATTTTCTAAACACATGCACAGTGAATTTGAGATGAGTCTAATGGGGGAGCTTCAATTCTTTCTTGGTTTGCAGGTGAAACAACATAAAGACGGATTCTTCATAAATCAAGAAAAGTATGTCAAAGAGCTTCTCAAACGATTTCAATTTGAGCAAGCTAAACCGGCCTCCACCCAATGAGCACAAGCATCAAATTGGAAAATGATGAGAAAGGTAAACCGGTAGATGCAAAGCACTTCCGAGGTATGATTGGCTCACTCCTTTATCTTACTGCAAGTAGACCGGATATTCAATTTAGTGTTTGCCTTTGTGCTAGATATCAATCTAGTCCAAAGGAAAGCCATTTAATTGCAGTCAAGAGAATTTTCCGATATCTCTCGGAACATGCAATTTGGGTTTTTGGTACCCAGCAGGCAGTAGCTTTGATTTGATTTCATATTCTGATGCTGACTATGCTGGATGTAAAATCGATAGAAAAAGCACTAGTGGATATTGCCAATTCCTTGGCGGTTGCATGGTTTCGTGGGCATCCAAGAAACAACACTCGGTTGCACTCTCCACTGCAGAGGCAGAATATGTCGCTGCAGGAAGTTGTGCAGCTCAAGTGTTGTGGATCAAAAGTCAGTTAGCTGACTATAATGTTCAAATTGGATGCACACCTATCCTATGTGACAACACAAGTGCTATCAATCTTTCAAAAAACCCTGTCCAACACTCACGGACTAAACACATAGAAATCCGTCATCATTTCTTGAGAGATGAAGTTGCCAATAAAACCTTGGAACTCATTTTCATTCCCACAGAAAAACAATTGGCTGATATTTTCACCAAACCCTTGTCTGAAGATAGATTCACATCCTTAAGAAGAGAATTGGGTTTGTGTAAAATGCAATGAAACTAACTCTCCATATTGGAGTACATGCTCTTTATGTGTGAATGACTATGTGGTATATCAAATGGTGAACTGTGGAAGAACAAGTTCGGCTTGTTTGGAAACTATCATCATGCGTGAGGAAATATTCTCCGCCAAGTATCCATAGTCCCATTACATATAAAGGTCCTGTACTTCACATAGGATTTTTAGTTTCTACATAACAATGTTTTTTCTGTGATCATGTGCTTGTGTGTTACTTTCTTTAAATGATCATGTTTGTTTGTATCAAATGCTTGTGTGAATCCTTGCTTAGATGTGTGTCAACACGTGCACACACTATGGGGAGTGAGTTAAGGATGTAGAGTTTTTCTTTTTGAGGAAACTCTTCCAACATCTACTTGTTGAATTCTCACTTCCTTGAACTCAATGTGCAATCAATCTGAAACCAGAAAAATCCACTCTGTTCCATCTGTCGACAGACACATTCCATCTGTCGACAGATACAATCAGTCTTGTTCTGACAGAAACCTCAATCCTCAGTCTGTGTGCATCTGTCGACAGACAGACTTCTTCTGTCGACAGATACACACATTCCTATTTTTTTTCAAATCCTTCTTCATACTTTTCAAGAAAAGTGTTCCTTACTTGATTTAAAGGTAAACCTTGGTTTGTTTGTGTGCAATATAAACCTTCATATCCACTTCATGTCAAAGTCATGAACCAAGTCTAAATGTTTTTGATGCATAACCTGATTAAGGTCTTTTTAGATCATTTTGAACACAATGAGCAAACCAAATGATTTTTAAACATCTCTTTTGAATAACTCCCTTGTCGTTAAACATGAATCTAAAATGATTTGAAAACTCAGAAAGCTCTTGAATTTAATGTTCTACATTACAACTTGCCTAAAGAAATCTCATGTACTTGACAAAAAGCAAAAATAATAATATAAAAAAAGGGAGAAAAGCTACCTATTTCTTCGTTCAATCAAAGTTATATTTCTTTGGGGATGGAGGTAGAGCAATGATGAAAATGACTAAGTAACCGGGGACATGGGCATCACAAATGTCGGTCTTCGCGTCAAAAGGTTGTTTCATTATCTCTATACAATGGCTTGATGGACACTCACATTGAGTAACTGGGGGTATTGGCATCACAAATGTCTACCTTCACATGAAAAAGTGAAAGTGCTCCTCATTGCCACTCTTTTCCATCTTCGTTGTTTAAGATTCTAAAAATCATACCAGAAATAGAGTGAAGCCTCCGAAAATTTTGTGTCAAGTCCAATGTGTTTCTTCGGTAAGACGTTCTTGTGGCCATTTAATTCAATTGTCATCTGACTATCATCTCTATTAAATGCATGTTTCTCTTCAACGGCATTAATCAAAAGAGTTATTTATTTTCATTTGTGAAATGTGTGTGAATGTGTTCCTCATGATCTAATTAAAGAACTTATCATTTTTAATTCAAAATCATTTTAGATTTGTGTCATGTCTTCATCTTAATGGATATGAATTTTGTCTTGCACATACACCCACTTTGCCTTAAAACAACAAATGAACACTTGTCCCTTTGAAAATTTTTGTCAAAAATCAAGTTTTCACCAAAAAGGAGTTATCTGTCGACAGATAGACTTGCATCTGTCGACAGACGACGGCCCAGATCCGTTTTTCAGAAAACCCTCGCGCCGGTTCACCTCCTTTTTGTGGGGCCTTCCTTTTAAACCCTCCAAGTCCATTCTAAGGCCACCCACGACCCTTTTTCACCCCTCCTCTCTTGTTCCCTCCTCCTCCTCTCCAAACCCCCTCTCTTTCCCCCTTCAGGGCTCCGTCTCCGACGATCCTGCTCCTCGTCTGGGATCCCTCCACTCTGCCTTCACACCATTCTCATCCTTCCTCCTGCGATGGCACCCAAATCGAAGCTTCTCGCTCGCCGTCGTCGCGCTCCGACGGACGCCGGAGAAAGCTCCAGGGCTCCTTCTGAACGCCGCAGCAAGCATCGTGAGGATCGGTTGCCGGAACTCATCGTTCCTCAAGGTCTCCGTCTTATCCGACCCAACGGCACCTTCAAGAAGATTGTCCAATCCCGGTATGTGGACTTCGAGTCCTTAGCACCGATGTTCCCCTCACTCCTACCTTATTTTGACACTCAAGGGTGGACATCCTTCTTATACTCCCACTTGCAATACTCTCCAACTGCCGTATCCGAGTTCTACAATAACTTAGGGCTTTCCGATCAGGGAGATCTCTACTCTTCGGTGAAAGGCACTCGTTTTCGCCTCACCGCCAATCTTCTCTCCACAGCCCTTGAAATTCCAAACTCAGGAGTTGAAATCTTCAACTACACTCCCTCTGCTTCTGAGTACTATGAGCTTCTCACGTTGGAACCTATGACACTACCAAGGAGATTGCTCGTCTCAACGCCAACTCTTTTCCTCCTTGATCCGGATGATCCATCACATCTTCACTACCTTGATCGTCCCGAAGGATGGAAGTCGAGAGTTAGTCACCGAGGTCCATAAATCCCTATCATCTTTTTCCTCAAGTGTCAAGAAATCAATCTCCTGAACTCATGATAAGCCTCATCCGTCGGTGTTTCTCTAACACCAAAAGATCAATGCCATATGCTTGCCCCATCACTTCTCTTCTTATTTTCTTGGCATTCCTATCCCTCCAAGTGAGCTCATCTCACTAAAATCCCGAAGTGCCTTTGACCTCACCGCCGCCAACCGCATGGGCTACAAATTGTAGACGGCGTCGTCACAAGGACTCTCAAGGGAAGGAACCACAAGGAGCTGAAGTGTCAACGTGAAGAAGATGAAGAACAATGAAGTGATGAAGCAAATGAGGGCAGTGATGAAGACCCTCAAGATGAGCAAATGCCTGACCAAGCTCAAGAGTTTGATGATGTACCTGTGCCTCCACAACAATCCGTTCATGATTACTTGGCACAAATCCATCAAGAAATGATTCAGGATTTGCTCGGATGACGTCAAGATTTGATCAAGTGGACGCTCGCCTCAACACTTTAGATGACCGTCTTGACCACCTCTACTCCGAGAGAGATGGATCCCGTCACCCTCCTCTGCTGGACATGACGATGAATAGAGGGTCTCAGGGTCATTAGAGGTCACTAAGAGTCTTAGATGGGAATTAGTCTCACTTGTCTTATCATCTTTTGCTTGTTCATGTTATTTCCCTTTCTTTTTATTGAGTCATGTAATGATTATCAAATGTACTGTGAAATTTCAATGATCAATCAATGAAAACTCAGTTCATGTTTATTTGTCTCTAAATGTGCATGACTTGACCTTTTGCATGTTGTCAAAAAGGGGGAGAACATCAATATATGCATCAATTGAATGTTTTTGTCATCATCAAAAAGGGGGAGATTGTTGGGTTTTCCATATATCATGTTTTTGATGATCACATTAACATCCTTGAACATTGATTTAATGCAAAATTGATGTGCTAACTAACATGAAAAACACCATGAAAGTGATTGAGTTAAACATTGCTAAATCATACAATGTACATCACTAACAATGTATTTGCATGTAGGTGTACAAGCATGAAAGATGGAACTTGAAGAGGCATTGAAGAGATGAGCAAAAAGCACAAAAATCTGTCAAAGAGGTGTATCTGTCGACAGATGAACTCTACCTGTCGACAGATTCATACAGTCATTCCAAGACAGAACTCAGGTTTGCATCTCTGAGTGTATCTGTCGACAGATGCAATGTACCTGTCGACAGATACACACAGACAACCCAGGACAGAGCTCAGGTTTTCAATTCCTGAGTGCATCTGTCGACAGATGCAAACTGCCTGTCGACAGATACACTCAGAAACTCATTTTCCTGAAACCCAGTTCTCAGCCTGAGTCTGCCTGTCGACAGATGCAAGTGCACCTGTCGACAGCCGACGGAAACTTCAGATTTTGGGTTTCCAAATCCGGCCCCACTTGGGTGTTTCCTTCCTCCACGACCCCCACCTTTACCTAACACTATATAAGCATCCTTTTGGAGCCAATTCGCAGAGAGCAGCCTCCCATCCAAGAGCCTCCAAGGGACCAAGAGGAAAAGCCCCAAATGCTGCTCTGCTTCAACTTTCCGCCCAGATCGACGTGGAATCACCATCTATGCGGAGCTGAAGCCGGATCGTCATCAATTCAACCTTCTACATCGATCAATCTACATCCAATCGAAGTTTGAAGAGCGTTTGGACGATCCACGAGAAGAATTCCAACCGGATTTGTTCCCTAATTCCCAATTCTTCTCCATTTCATAATTTCCATTCCATCGTGTGTGTGTGTGTGGTGTGTTTCGAGCATCCCTTGTGCTTGATTCACGTATTTGTGGTTGTTCTGATCGTGGTTCATCAGACAACGTGTGTGTGGTTGAGTTGTAGTGTTGAACTCGCTCATAAGCAGTCGTTTCTGCGTGTGTGTGTGGACGGTGGATGTAGGATACACGAGTTGTGTACTCCGAACCACCTTAAATCATCGTGTTCTGTGGTTTGTTCGCGTTTGCGATAGATGATTGGTAGGCACGGTGTTCATACGCACGTTTGATTTTCTGTTCTCACTTAAATCAACTCAAGCGGTCTCACACTTAATTGAATTTGAATCAAATTTCATTAAGATCGCTGTAGCATCGAAAAGAAGCCATCAATAGTTTAAAATTGCCGTAATCTATTCAACCCCCCCCCTTCTAGATTACCGTATTGTGTACTTCCGCATAACTCTTCAAAAATCGGCACAGAGTGGATAGATGTTTGGGGGCCTTGTGCAAAAGGAAAGCACCCAAGTCATCTTCAAGTCAAAGACTGTGGTAACAACCTCTAAACCCGTAGAACTTTCTTCATGTGATTTATTTGTGCCATGACCACCGTCTTGGAGGAAAGATTTGGATTTGTTATAGTAGCTGATTACTCCAGATTCACATAGGTATAATTCTTGGAGCACCAAGATGATACATTTGAAAGTTTTATAAGATTCGTAAAAAGTCAGAAAGATAGAAGTTATAGGCATATCAGCATTCGAGCGGATTATGGTGGAGAATTCCAGAAAATGAGAGATTGCTTAACATTTGTGATGATCAAGGCATAGAGCACAACTTCTCAGCACCTAGGCGCCTCAGACAAAATGAGTTAATGAGTGAAAGAACAGGAAACTCTATTGACTATGGCAAGAGACAAGTTGTCTGAATATGAAATTACCAAGGTATTTTTGGGCCGAAGTAGTTAACACAGATTGTTATATAATCAACCGGGGGTAAGGAATGATCCAGGCCAAGTTTGAAGAAGAATTAATATGAATTATTCAAGCAAAAGAAGCCAAGATCACGCACTCAGAACATTTGGATGTCCATGCTCAGCCCACAATACGGCAAAAAGAGATAGAGGTAAGCTAGACTCAAATAGATGAGGTAATTCATGGGTATTCCTCTAAAACCTAAGGTTATGGACTTTTAATAAACGAACCTTATAATTGAGCAAATCAGTACATATTATTTTTGATAAACAAAAACCTTCTTGAGAAAGGAAGTCGAAGTGATATGATGATCAAATATTGTCCAAGAAATTAAGATACGGTCTATCGAGGACAAGGAAGATCCACCTTTGGAAACGGACCTGCAACAAAAGGGATAAAAATCACGATAATCTTCCAAAAAGAAGAGACATAAGAAAGATAACCACTAGAAAACACATTGGTGATCCATCTGTTGGGGTAATAACAATGAGGTATGTAATTCCATGTGATTATAGCTTTTGTGTAGCAAATAGAGCCTAGAACAGTAAAGGAAGCTCTCAATGATGTCTTGGATTTTAGCCTTGCAAGATGAATGAATCAGTTCAAGAGACACCATGTGTGGTCACTTTTCTAGACCATCCCAATCATCCAGTGATTGACAACATGGGTGTCAGGAAATAAATGGATGAAGATGAAGCTAGTGTGATCATAAGAAACAAGGCCCGGACTGGTAGCCAAGGCTATTCCAAGAGGAAAGGCATAGATTTCGATGAAACCTGCACCAGTAGCTAGACTTGAGGATATTAGAATTTACTCTTTCAAATGATTTGAAAATCAGCATTTTAAAGGGGTTTATAAAAGAAGAAGTGTATGTGGAACAACCGCCTGATTTTGATGACATGGATTTTCCGGATCATGTATTTAGATTGCATAAAAGCTTTATATCGTTTAAAATAAGCACCTAGAGCATGGTATGAAGGATTAAGGCATTTCTATTAGATCATGGTTTATTAGAGGAAAAGTAGATAGCACATTAGTTCATTATGTCCTAACTCAAAAATGCGTTACATGTTCAAATATCTGTTGATGATATAATGTTTGGATCTACTGATGAATCTCTTTGCAAGTTTTTGAGAAGCTAATGCAGGGAGAATTTGAAATGAGCATGATGGGGGAGCTTAACTACTTCCTCGGATTGCAATCAAACAAGGAAAGAAGGCTCACATATTTGTCAAGCCAAATACACAAAGAGCTGCTAAAGAATTCAGTTTTGAAAATGCAAGCCACTGTCTACACCATGAGTACATCAACAAGATTAGACAGTGATAAAGATGGTAAGAAAGTAGATCAGAAGCTTTATATAGGCAAGATAGGCTCTTGCTTTATTTAACAGCAAATAGACTGATATATTATTTAGTGCTTGCATGTAGGCTAGGTATCAGGCCAGACCCTAAAGAATCCATTTAATTAGTGTCAAAAGAATTTTAGATATTTAGCAAAACCATGATTAGGTTTATGGTATCCAAAGTCATGTGAAATCAATTAGTAGGTATTCTGATGCTGACTATGCGGATGCAAGATAGATAGGAAAAGCACCAGTGGATGTTGTCAATTTCTTGCAGGATGTCTGATCTCGTGTCTTCAAAGAAACAAAAACCAGTGGCACTGTCTACAGCTGAAGCTGAGTAGTGGCTGCTGGAAGTTGTTGTACACAACTTCTATGGATTGAGCAACAACTTGAGGATATGGAACCAGATCAAGACAATTCCACTATTGTGCGACAACACAAGTGCAATCAATCTAACAAAAATCCAGTACATCACTCAAGAACTAAACACATTGAGGTTAGACTATCATTTCATTCGTGATCATGTAGCAAATGGTAACATAGATATTTTTTCATTGATACTATAATCACTTAGCAGATATCTTCACAAAGGCCTACTTGAAGAGAGATTTACATCCCTTAGAAGGGAACTAGGCATGCGTAAATTGTCAAAGATTTATCTGTATGAAAACTGAAATATTAATTTTAGATATCAATCATTTTTATCCCTGAAATTGAAGCAAAATTCTGTAAATATTGCTGGGTGTTAATATCCTTGATGGTTCATTATTTTATAAGATTTTATCTCTCTCAAAAAGAGTCAGTTTGTCGTTTTCTGCTTTATGGCGCCTCAGATTTCAAAAAGTCACTTTATCCTTAATTCTTATATCCAGAAATCTGTGCGACAACGATTCACATACCACCTTCATCTCCCTCTAGTCCTGAGACGATACCCTATCGACTCCGGCATCGACTCTATGTGATTTCAAGTTTCCAACTCCTTCTGCGAAAATTCTTGAGGGTTTCTGCTCCACCTCTCCTTCAATCATCCAGAAACTTTCCCTATTCTATTCCATGGCCTCTTCTGGTGTTTCCGGCAGGGTCGGGGGCTACGGAGCTGAGTTTCTCAATGCAGGAGCAGCAAGAAAAATGTACCTCAGTGAAGATGAAGCTGTGTGGAAATAAGGGTGTGGATGTTGCAGATTTGCAGAAAAATGGGGATGGGCAGTGTAGTTGCAACAATGGAAAGATGAAGTGTGGTAAAGATAGCAACTCTATCAGAGGTGAGTTACCCAGATCACGTCAAAGCTTTCATGTGTGCCTGAAGACTGAGGAAGACGGGTCCTTGAAATCATCTGTCAAAGGAACCCAAATTAGAATCTCATATACTTTTGGAGTCTCTATTTAGAGTGTGCACCACGGTCAAGTGGGGTTCACACTATGGACACCCAGGCTAAAGATTAGGATTATTGGTCCCGAGTTTAAGCTTAGGATGGGAAGTTGGATATCAACCAGATGAATGCCTCAACCGCCTCCTGCACTTATGGTTTGTCAGATTCTGGTCCCCAGAGCGCCATTTTTTTTAACTTGTACCAAGGCAGATTCAGATATGATGTTTTGGACCATTCAGAACCAAGAAATAAACATGGCAGAAGTTATTATGGAAGGGATGAAGTTTGCATCTGCTTAGATTTAGGAAAAAAATAATAAATTAAATGTGTCCCTTCCATATGCTCACCTACTCACCAAGGTCTTTCAACATTGTGGTATAAATTTGTCTAGAGCAGTACTAGAGAAGATGGGGCAGGCAATCCGCAACATAAATTTGAAGAACAACGGATTCTCTCTGGTTAATGGTATATGGACCAAGACATCAGTGGTTGAAGGTGAAGCCATCATCGGCGAAGCCCAAGAGGTCCAGCAAGCAGTAGTAGCCACAGCAGTTCAGGAAGAGGCAATTGGGCAAATAGATACCAGGGCAGAAGCACCAGCAGAAGAAGGAGCCAGCAGTAGATTAGAGGATATTCCTCCTGAGCACCTTGAACCTGTTGAGCAATCACAAGTGATTGCCCCTCCAACTTCTATGGTAGGGTTAGTCCTCAGAAGAGTGCTAGACTCCATTCCAAGCACTCAGAGTGTGCCAGAGGTTGCTCCTGAAGAAGAAGTTATGGCATCAAGCCTCACTGCTGATGTGGTGATGGAGGATGCTCCCATTCAGGGGGAGCAGGAGATTGTGAGCGAAAATGTCAAGAGTAACCACTCCTATTCAAGAAGAGTAAGTTGTTGAAGAACAAGCAGCTTCTGATGAGTTCAGAGAAGGCATTCTGGAAAGTGCCTCAGATAATAGTGATGACTCTATGGAGCTGTTAAAAGGGAAAGAGAAGTCAACGGAAAAGAAGTGGCTCAGGAAACTCCTCTCCTACTGTAGACACCCATTACTAACCTATAAGTGAGCAAAATCCTTGTCGCATCATTGACGCCCCACGTTGGCTCATCATAGTCAAGCTGACTTTCTCCGATCATGACATCATTCTGATAATTTCACGCCCTGGAGGGATTCTTATGGTCAAGTAAAACAATATCTCACTATTTACTGAACATAAAGTCCGACATTTCATCTGAAGGCTGTGCATAGAGTTTCAGATGCATTACATGCCAAAATCCAGAAAAGTCCAGAAGGCGACAGGCCCTGTGTCGCGTTCCTGAAAACGACAGCCCCTATGTCGCACTCATAAATCGTATTTTAAATCCCTCAAAAATTGCAAAATGACTAAGTCAGCCTTCCATATGAGGAAGGCAACGTATCGAGCCGTCGCCTTCAGGAAAACGACAATGTGGCTGTCGCCTTTTGGACTTAAACAGAAACTCAATCCGAGCCTGATTTAGACCATGTATTGATGGTAATGCTTCTTTTGGACGTCCAAATCGAGTCAAATCCTCTCAAATTCGGAGGAGACCTTCCTAACATAATCCTTTCCGAGTTCCAATGGCCTTGCATAGCCATACTTGCCATAGTCGGACTCTTGCCCAGTATTCCTCTCAAAACCTGTCCGGAATAATCACCCATAAAAACCTTATTTCTCCATCGTTTTGGCAAGGCCAGAGCCATTAGTTCGGGAATCCTAGAGCTTCATCTTCGAAGAAGAGAGTTTCTCTCCAGACGACTCAGAAGAGCCCCCAGGGCGTTTCCCACCAGCTATCCAATCTCCTCTCCCCTTTCTCTTTGTTCATTCAATTCATGCATGCATAGTTCATTTTTTCTTCTAGTTAGCATTAGAACACGACACACACACCCATCCTTAGCACCCATAGGGGTCCAAAGCCCCAATCTCGTGAGTTCCCCCCATAATAGTTCATGTACACGCA
>CM024754.1:145123872-145153872 GCA_014218235.1 Colocasia esculenta
AGTCGATGCGCGTATTAACTAAACCAATAACTCAATGCGCAGGAGCTATCTCTTTATCCCTACCCCACGAAACAAATAAGTAATTGGGTACAAGAGAGAACTGCTTGCCGCCTAGCCGGCGAGGAGGGAACAAGAGAAGAGATTAAGACAGAATAAACAATAAGTCCTCCCTAATGGAGTTGACTTCACTCTCAGGCGATGCACTATTTGTTCATCGGTATAGAGGTTCATCTTTCATCTCCAATGTCTTCTCGGACACTCAGCCCCACGCCGTAGGGTAAGTACTGGGCTTAACTGGAACCTCAATAACAAGTTGACGCCTGCCTTGACTCCACAGAGTAGATAGTTACACACCGTTGGTGCTAACGCTGAGTCTCCGCCCCCGGGATATTAAGAGTAGGCGTCAGTCAAGTCAATTGAAGCGCCTCAGTCGTATAACACTAACTAAAGGTGCCCCAGTCAAGTAAAGCCCATGGGCGTGGTGTTGAGTGATAGGATGAGCAGGGAGGCGTATCTAAGATATTGAGGTGGGGGGTGCTACCAAGTACTTTACGGCGTGCACTCACTCTCGTGGATTGAAGTAATGTCAAGTGGTAGCCAGGCCTAAGGCGTAAAGTGGCTGCTGTCCGGCTTGAGGCGTTCAGGCGTCTTGCTATGTTTTAGGGAAGTGAGTGATGTTATGGGAATCGCAGGTGTGAGTGTTATGTGGGGTATCCGAGTTATTGAGCCCTCTTCCGAACTCATCTATCTCCTAAGGAGTCAAGAAAAGAGTGATGGGAGCCTAAGAGAATGAGTCTCGTCCACCAGTCAAGAGGGAGGCATCAATCAAAGAGTTCTTTGCCGGCCGGGGAAGCTATTCGACTGATTATGTGCCTACTCTACCGCTTATTAGACTCCACTACGGCTAACAAATCACTAAACCGTATTGGTAAGTTATTAGTTAGTGAAAAGGAAGTTTTCGAGTACTTAGAACAACCAATATATCAGACCAAGTGCCCTTGAGCACCCAAGCGAAAAGGTGAGATAAGAAAGCAGGTCAAACAGTAAGCCTAGGCAAGGATCCCAAAGAAAAGGTAAGCAAATGTACCGAAATGCAAGTAGTCGTAGCAGCACAAGCTGCAAGCAAGGGTCCGAAGGAGGGAATAATCACCGAGGTTTCTTGCAAAAGGTGCCATTCGATCGGATGTAAGGAGACTCCCAGCTCTTTCCTGACATAGCTCGAGGTAGGGGAACTGACTTGTGAATTAACCAGACTTGGGTATAGGCACTGTGAGTAGATGTCAATACGTTATTTTTTTTAAGAAAGAGATATGACCAGGGAACTATAACATAGGAATTAGGTTGCTTGCAACTCTCTTCTCTTCCCGCTTTTCTTTAACCTTTTTCCTTTTCTTTTGCTTCAAAGAGCAAGCCAAGCAGCTAGGGATCGTCAAGGTCGAGCGTCGGGAAAGAAAACTGCTAAAGTGACCCAGACCTAGAAACGAAGGCTAGGCTAACTGAACTCAATTGAAAGAGGGAGAGAAGAAAGATAGAACAAAAAGTCAACTACGCAGGAAAGAGGGGATTTTAATACGTTCTAAGAGTCAAAAAAATATGTGAATAGGAAGCCGCAAGGCAAGGAACAAGAAGAACCTCTGGTTCAATCCCAGCGAGGCGACGGTTGCTTGCAAGGGGAAAGGTGCCAATTCAGTCGTAAAAAAAGAAGAAAGCACAGAAAACCCACGAAGCAAGGCGCGTAGCGATGAAAGATGTGAACAGAAGCCAACTCTTTGCCTAAGGCTAGTAGAACTGCCCCTACCTTCGTGCACGGTGAAGTTAGCCCGTTAGGTCTGTCTGCCGGGAAGTCAAAGCTCCGTTTTTGAAGCAAGAAGGGTGTTGATTTCCAATTGTTATTTCTCCATTATTTATGGTTTATATTATATTATATTGTAGGCTCTGTCAACGATCGTTATAAAGCTTTCTAGAAGCCTTATAGGACTTCTCTTTAATAAGATAACGTTGATCCAGTACTTCTATTGGTATTTCTTCACCCCTCTCACGGAACACCTAACGAATCTCCGTTGGGCGAGAGCCCTTCTACTCGGCTCCTCGGCTCACTTCGGTTGCAAAGACTTTCTCCTTAGGCGCCAGTCTTTCCTGCCTTACCTTAACCCCGCTTTCACGTGGCGAATCGGTATGAAGTTTCTGTGATCACTTTTCGGCATTCTTTAAGCTTTCTTGGTCACCGGGCAGAGTGAGAACTGGGAGAGAGATTTAAATCCCGGCTAACTAAGAGATAGAGTCGTCCTTTCTCTTCCTGACCTTTGTAGATTAGCCCCGAAAACACACTTAATTTTACATATGTTAAGCATAGCGCCATTTAATTCAGATCGATCGGCGAGGCTAATTCGTAGAATTAGATCCACTGCAGTCTTTTTCGGCAGGACCTAGACACGGAGGTTCGGGAAGGAGCGCGTGCCAGCATTCACTGGTGGAAGGACTGGCAGCAGCGAGACCTTCATAGTTGACATGGTCGGAGCTAGAGTCCCCATATCCGTCTCTACTCTTTCTGTACTTTTCCTTTGAAAGGTCTTCCACTAGTAGCTGAGGGATATGAATCTGAATCCCGATCTTGTCTCACGGACTATCCCGTAGTGGTTCTGTGACCGCGCTCGAAATTGGATCTATTTCTTTGACACGGTCAACTGGCATTGGTTCAACTAACTGGCTGGCTGCTATTGATATCTGAGTCCGAGCCTTTGCCCCCGAATTTCTTTTTGCATGGTCAACGAGTTATGGTTCACCTCCTATCGGCTACTGAAGCCCGAGTATCAAACTGCTGAAAGCTCCGGTTCAAATGCCTCGGTATCTGCTTTATGGTGCTGGCGGATCGACAACGGGGTCTGGGGGGGTCCGTATCAATCCATGGGGGCTATGACCAGAGCCCCCGCCTCCGCATCTTTTATTCTCGCTCTAGCTAACCAAGCTTACACCATCCTTCTTTGTGCTTCCTGCGCTTCTGATTATGGAGCTGTACCTAGTTCCGGGTCAACGAATGAAACAACTGCCTCTCCCTCTACCGTCCATCTAAAAGTGTTCTTTCCTCCAGCTCTCTTTAATATTGACAGCCGTCTCCAAGTTGTACAGAAAGAGGTGAGCTTCATCCTCTCAGCTTGATCTATATCTCGCTTGATCCTCTTATTCCATTCCGAGTTGTTCTATCCCGTTCCCGTACTGGCCAGGTTCCTCCGGATATCTCTTGTTGCTGAACGGTAGATGATATCCTCTATGAGGAGAACCTGACGTCCTAGGTATATTCTATATTGTAATATTGTAGTAGAAAAAGAGAAGTCAGTCCAGATTGACTGTAGGAAGTTTTCCTGCTTATACCCGTACTTTATTTTTCTAAGCCCTATGCCTTGCCTTCGCCCTCTGCTACTTCGTACCTTCTACTTCTACGCTTGCGGCTTCTCTCCCCCCGCATCGCATAGTTAGACATAGCTTCATCAACAAGACGAAGACCGCTTGGGATCACCGCTTCCCGGCAATCACAAGCTGAGCGGGCTCCGTGCTTCGTTTCATTAGTACGGGGAGTCGTACACCGGAGTTAGCAATAAGAGTCTTAGTTCGGGAAGCGGGGAGTCGAGAAGTAGGGAATCGGGCTGTTCAACTGATGCAGCTATGTGTTATAACTAACTATTCGATAAGGAGTCAGGGATGCGGGGAGTAGTATAAGCGGGGGAGAGTCAAGAGTTTGGGCGGGGGCGGACAGATAGATTGACTCATTGTTGTTAATCGACTGATTGTTTTATTAGTTTATTGAGCTCCTGGGGATAGATATGGAGGATCGGAATAAGAAGAAGGACGACTTATTGAGTGAGAATGGGCAGACTGAGAATGAGTGATTGAGCAAGGGAAGAAGAAGGCAAAAGCAAGACAACCCTTTTCTTGAGTCCCCAGACAGAGAACAACTTCACTTGACACCTGGCTGCCTCCTAACTTACGATGATGATGACCCTCCAATTACCTCGGTTAGTTACGGGTTTTGGGGGGGAGGATCGGGATAGAGATAGAGTTCCCGGCCGGACCGGATAGAGTTAGAGATCGGAAGAGGTATGAAATACTCGAGCCGTCAGGCGAGAGGAGAGTAGTTAGAGTTCTGTTCGTATCCGGTGTAACTAAGTACTTGGGGCCGAAGCGGGGCAGAGTTCAGTGATGTTGCTGAGGGTAGTCTCGTTGCCTCAATAAAAGAAGAGTTGTTGGTCGCCAAGCGCAAGAGTTGTTATTGGGTGTCCTGTCCGTGAAGTAAAGAAAAGGGAGAGTCAAGGCGTCAAGTAGAGTTTAGGCTTGGGGGAGAGTCATGTGTCCACCTCCGTCAAGAAGCAAATCAAGGCAGGAAGCGGATGAGAGTGAAGTACTGGGCAGTAAGGAGAGTGAAGTAGTTGCGAAGTGGGACCAGAGGGAGAGGGATGGAAGGTATGATAAGTCACTCGGGTATGATATCCATAGAATAAGTAGCTCAAGCAGAGCGAAAGGGACAACTCAATGCACTAAACTCAAAGTCAATGCAGGTACAGCGAAGGTGCGCAGTCACTCGAAGGAAGAGGGATACAATAAGTCGAAGAGGTACGAAGTTGCTCGAGCTATGCGAAGAGGTACGAAGTCTCGAGCATAGCGAGATTAAATAGCTCGTTAAGGAGTTAGGGAGAGGTACGCTGTATCTGTTCCCATCCATGTAGTCGATCCCGGCCCGTATAGGCGTCAAGTTATTGAGTCGTCACCTCATCCATTGAAGTTATATTGGCGTCTCGTATATAAAGAAGATGTGTCGTGGAGTAAATAAAGTCTTAGGTAGGGGAAAGTCAATAAGTCAACAATCACTCTTTCGGCCCTATCAATAACTCACTAACTCAAACAAGTACGGGCGATGAGCAACAATAAAGAAGTCACGCCGCAGGGAGCTTATCCGAATCTGTCATGCGGGCACAAGAACTCATTCACTCACTAACTACTATACGGGATCTTAACTCCATAACTACTACTCTTTCTCTACTACTCTATCATCTCTATCACTCAGGTATAACTCTTTCTCAGTGCGCGCTACCTCATCTATAAGTAACTCAATTCCCGAAGGGAGAGGTACGAAGTTGCTCGCAGAGGGCTAACAACAAGAACAGCTCTATAAAGGAATTCCCGGAGGGAAGAGCCATAACTCAGTGCGCTACCTCAAACTCTATCTCTCTTTATCTCCGCCCTGGCTGGAGGGAAGTCTCTCTTTATCTCCGCCCTGGCTGGAGGGAAGAACAACTAAATAAAGGAATTCACGGCCCAGAGGGGAGGATGAAAGAGCCGATAGGGAGAGGTACGAAGTGAGCAAAGCGAGATGCGTGCACCTCCTGGGATATAACTTCTTTGGTGTCCGGTCTTTATTCCTCTTTCTCCATCTCAATGCCCTATCTCGAACTCAATAAGTCAGTCCATAACTCCTTCCTTCGGAACCTCTTCCTCTAAGTGTCCTGTCCTCAATAGGATACCTGGCTTACATCCATTATTGCCTATCCGCCCCCTCCTCTCTCTGCTTTCTCTCCGATCAATAGCTCAATTCCCTTCTTCCGATCTCCTCGATCTCCCTGATCATTCCCCTTCCACGCCTCTTTCGAATGAGGAAACCCTATCTCGGGCAGGCACGGGCAAGTCAAGTTAAGTACTCCTTCTTTGCGTGGGGGCTCAGGCAACGGGATATAAGAGTAGAGTAGGCATGGCAGGGAGTTGAGTTATAGGCTATGCGGATATGAAGTTGATAGGCTAGAGGGGCTCGGGAAGGCAGAGGGGCGAAGCTGAGCACTAAGGGCATAAGGGCGGGCTTTTCAGTTCTTATTAACGTTCTTTTCCAGCCCCTATCTTCCCACCTCCGGTCACATGAGCTTTCGAGAGCCCGGTCCGGATCTCTTATATTTGAGATGTATGTCTAATGTCTTTCAGCTCAGCGGGATCCAGAGAAAGACAGACCGACCCACCCGAACTGTTCTCAGTGGCAAGATCAATCAAACAAAATAGGCTCAAGAGAAGAACCAGTTTTCTTCTTCTTCAACTATATCCCATCGTATACATCGCCCTATATGAAAATAAGAAAGTACCCCTAGTTCGGGGATTTACCCCTCACTACCTGCACGCACCTTTGGAGGTTATCCGGAAAGAATGGAATGCCTAATGTGAAACCTCCACAAAGAGAAAAGGCTCCCTACTCTTTAAAGCTTCCCCCGTTACAACCCCACAACAAAGAGTGAAATGCCAACACTGACATGCATACAGACAAAACCCCAAACCACCTTCTTTGTGTACTGGAACAGCTACCACTTCCTTAGAACAGCACTAACTTACCGCTCTCTACAAGACTTTTATAAAATCCAAGAAAGAGAATAGCTCCATAATAGTGAACTGCCATGAATTACACACACGCAAGTAGTGGCTCAGCTAGAGGACTACAGAAGCCGGAGCCTATGCACTACCGAAGAATGGACCTGATAGAATCAATCGATTGCATAAGATATGCCAAAACCACTTACTTGTCTTTCCAAACAGCATAAAGAACAAAAAAGAAGTCAAGTAGACTCGGAAAGAAAAGATATAGTGAAACCCTCTCCTTGCTTGACTTTTGATTTAGTGGGGCGAGACTATAGTGACTTGGCCTAAATCAATGATTAACAACATGGAGAAGGGGGAGGTCTTCCAAAAAACCTATACTACCACTTCGGAGAGTGAGATTTCGCAACAATGGGTAAGTAAGAAAGAGTGAGCGCTCACTCGGGGAGAACCGCATCGATTCAAAGGAAATGTTTCGGCCTGCAGGAGAGGCATCTGACTTTCTTACTGACTGAATCACGTTCTTCAGTTGAAGGAGGTTTCTACAGGAAGAGTTGCGACTCAGCGTCGGGGCGGGCGGGGGTGATTGGGTCGAAACATTGTATATACAAACAACGTCAAAATCTTTTGTCTTTCACATCTCCGGGAGGTGGGGTTTCACTAAGGTAAGGGCGCACGCACTATCCTTCTCCCAAGTCTTTCTCAGTAACCCCGGGGCCACAATTCTTTGATTTGAAAAGCGCCAGAAACTCCTTTTGAAAGCGTCGGAAACGAACGACAAATCAGATCTTAGATAGAGAGCCGCTACTGCGATAGAGAGAAAGGAGGAAGAGCTGAACCCTACCCCCGCAGAGAGCTAGCTCGTCTGAAGAGAGGTAAGCAGCGGTCCAGCTTGTTGTAGTCCGATAGTTCAACCAACGCTGTGGAAGGTTCTTTCGTTGCAGCGTAAGAGAAAGCACTAGTCAAGAAAGCAGGCAAGTGGTAAGCTGGCAAAGCAGCAGTAGAATTCTCTTTTTAAAGGTTAAAAGGTTAGAAATAGAATCATCATGTTACCGGCCTTCCATTGTTATAGGCTATAGGCTTGGGGGCGAGAAAGTCACTTTCTACCTCGATCAGTAGTCCCTTCCTGTGGTCCCCTCCTCTAAAACATATAGTATTCTATTTCTTAACTTCCAGTTCTAGGGCACTTTATCCATAGTTGGTGTAGTGGAATGAAGGGAGTGTATTCCTACTCTTTTTTCTTTTTTCCGTGATTACGGCTAGAAAACAAGCTTAAACGGATCTAGAGTGCTAAAGCTATTACACTAGGAATATGGAAAATTAATAAGTTCCTGTATTTTTGATAGCGGGTATTCATTTTCTTTCCCGTGCCCTTACCAATAGTTGCATTCCTCCTATTCCGAGTGTAGCAGGAGTGGCCAGCCTTAATGCCTTCTTCTAAGTCCTTTTTGTTGCCCTGAAGTCAGGCAGTCCTAAGGGTGGTTGGAGTGTTTGCTAAGGTAAGTCCATCCAATTACAGTCTTCGCTCCTCTCCTTATCAGTATCAGTCTCGTGGCCCGCTCCTCTACCTGTCGGTGGAGTGGCTTGCGCTCCTTCTCTCCTCTCGCTTCGCTCTTCGGCAATTTCCATCGCCGCAAGCGCCTTCCTTTTCAAGCCAAAAATGCAGCAGTCCCTGGCCTTATGTCTTCTCCTTTCAGGGGGTAGTTTGGATACCAGTCCGTCCTACCCGGGTGTATACCATTCCTCCTAATCCCTTACCAGCCGAGCTTATTGCAGTCCTTCTAGCGAGGAGTTCTATTCAAAGCAGTGCCACCTGTGCCAGATGAAGAGCTCCCTCATACATCACCCGCTTACGCCACTGCATCCAAGGGTTGGTTCCGTCTTGGCCTTTCGCCGAATGGGGAACGGACTCGGGCCTCTCAACCCCTTTTAAGCCTCCAGAGGGCACATCCTCATTCTGACAGCGACCGACTACTTCTCAAAGTCAGTGGTTCTTTCACCCAGAGCCGGAGTATTTTCACTCATAGCAGATACAAAGGCAGGTTAGTTTTTTGGCTAAGGTGGTAAAAGCTGCAGAGAGTCGCTATACGGGGGCAGCAGAGCCCGTTGATTCAGAACCACCTATTTATCCATAAGGGCTTGAGCCCCAGTTCGGTAGGTGAATCCACAAAACCACTAGCAGAGGTGGAGGCACTGCCAAGTAGAGACCACAGCACGACGTGCAGGTCGAGCCACTTTCCGTTTTTACAGAGAGAATTGGAGGTGCTTTAGAAGTGTCACTGGTTTGAAAAGCAGACGTTGGGGTAAAGGTCCCATAAGCTTGAGTGCCACCAACAAGAGATTGTTCAGAAGGAGCCAATGGAGTCCAAGAAATTGTTTCACTAGTATGAGGAGCAGCCTTTACAACTAATGAAGTAGTGCGGTCAAAGAAAGATTGCATTGCCTCCCAGGAGCCGGAGTGAGTGCATTGATGCAGAGAAGATGGGATATAGTTAGTGTGCCGTGAGTGGCTTGAACTCTTCTTGAATCTCTTCTTACCGGGATCAGGTCATCAACCGCTTCCATTTCTTTTTTAGTTAATTCCGGACATAGATTTAGCTGTTTGAGTGGGGGCATTAGTCAAAGGCCTAACCGGTGTTAGCTGCTTCTCTGGTCTTGCCGCCCTTGCCCCTCTTCGCTTTTTTATTGTTTTAGAAGCTGTGATCGGAACTTCTTTCGCTTTGAACGACTCTGGTCCTATTTCATCTGTTGACGGAAGGCTAGTTAAAGAAAGGCCTTGACTTTTCAAGTACCAGGAACGAGAAGATCTGAGTTGGCATTAACAGGATAGATGGGATGAAAGTGCTCCCAAGGGGCAATCACGCCTTTGAAACTAGTTCAAATAGCCCTAACTCTTCTTTTTGGAAGGAGCGGTAGAAGAATAAGTAAAGGGAGTTGTTGCTCCCGTTAAAGGAAGTGATCTGACTGTTTCAGAAAGACGGAACTCCGAGTGAGCAAAGCAAAGAACCAGACTGACACTGACTTCCATTCCTTCAGTAGGGAAGTGGATTAGCTTTCGTTAACAGAGATGGAAAGCATCCAAATCCGAATCTGAGATCTTGAGAGATCGAATCATAGCTATGTAAAGTAGCCTTGGGCTGAGACGTGAACTCTTATTCTTGTTTTCATTGGGGCACTCCCAGAGAGAAGAAAGAAGAGTTCACAGCTTCTTCAACCATAGCTATTCTTGTTCCCACGAAAGCAAGAGTGAAGAGTCGACAAAAGTTCACCACAGAAAGCATAGTCACAAGGGAAAACGAACCACAGGGACCATTTTCACAAGAGCTGAAAGAAGAGTGATTAAAATGACCCTCGGGTGACTGAACTCGCTTTTAAGCAATCAGAGTAGGGATCTCTCTTCGATGAGTCAGACTAGGGCTATTTGAACTAAGCCGAATCGCTATCTCTGGAACCAAAGTCGTACTCTCTTTAGCTAACTAACCTAAGAAATGCCCTTTCTGTTGGGTTCATATTCTGGAAACTAAGTGAATTCACACTCTAAGTGATAAATGAAAGTCAAACAATGTTTTTAATGATGAATGAGTTGAATTGAGGTTTCATACATGTCAATTAAGATGATACAATATTTGGTTATCTATGTCTACATTATACCTAACTATACATGTTTTATCATGCAGGTACAAATGCATATAACCAAGCCTTCTCAAATCATGAGAAAATGATCACAATCACAGAGTATACATGTACCTGTCGACAGACCCAAAGGCATATGTCGACAGATGCCGCAGTTGTGATCAGACTGAAGAGTACTGAGAGCACCTGTCGACAGATTCTCAGAGACCTGTCGACAGATGTCGCAGACAGAAATACCAGAGTTCTGTGTTTTGGCAAAACTGTCTCTGCCTGTCGACAGATGGATATCGCCTGTCGACAGATGCCACAGACCAGAGCAACCTGAAGTCTGTCTGTTGCAAATCTGTTGCAATCTGTCGACAGATACTCAGAACCTGTCGACAGATGCAGAGGATCTTCAAATACGGAAACCTTCCTTCATATCCAAGATTGTGTTTTCAAGTCCCACGACTCTCCACATGAAAACACAACTATATAAGCATCCTTTTGAAGAGAATCTCGTACAGAAGCAGCCACAACCAAAAACCCTAAAGCCAAGTCCAAGAGAAAAGAAGTTGCTGCTGCTCTGCTTCAAGTCTGCAGTGCAGAGACCGAAAGATCAGTTGATCCTGCAGTACTGAAGATAGATCGTCGTGGATTCAACCTTCTCCATCAGTCCAGAGCACTCAAGTCGAAGTTTGAACTCCATCCAGGCGTTCTCAGAAGAGTTCCACATTAGGATTTACTCCTACGCTCTGAACTCTTCCTGTTTCATAATTCTCATCAACTGTGTGTGTGTTTGTGTGATTCAAGCGTCTCTTGTGCTTGAGATCACGTGTGTGTGTTGTTCTGATCGTGGGTGCACATCAGAAAACACGTGTGTGTGTGAGTTGTAGTCACTGAACTCGCTCATAAGCAGTTTACTCTGTGTGTGTGTGTGTGCCGTGGACGTAGGATACACTGTTGTGTACTCCGAACCACGTAAATCTGCGTGTCTCGTGGTTTGATCATTTCTACGATAGATGTTTGATAGACACGTTGCATATTCACACACTAGATAGGTTTCTACATCATCTACACATAGTTTAGATCTTGATACTGTCTTGATAATCTGTGCTTTAAGAAAAAGAACGTGATAATAGTTTTTAAGAGGCAGTAATCTATTCAACCCCCCTTCTAGATTACCATATTGGGAATTCCGCAACCCTTCAATTGGTATCAGAGCGTGGTTTCTCCGATTTATTGCTTTATCTATTTGATCTAACGATCAGGAGATTCACGATCAAATGGAATCTACCAAGGGGTATATGGCCGAGGGACACTCTGTGACCAGGCCACCCTTCTTTGATGGCACTGACTATCCATATTGGAAAAACCGCATGCAGGTGTTTCTACGAGCACAAAACTATGAATTGTGGAAGATAGTCAGAACAGGACCATATGGATTGCCTCAAGACGAAGATACATGGACCAAGGACCAGATTGCAAAAGGGACACTCAACTGGAGCGCCCTCAACATGATGCAGTGCGCGGTCCACCCAAAGGAATACTCGAGAGTCTCCACATGCACCTCAGCTAAGGAGATGTGGGACAAGCTCGAGTTGATATATGAAGGTACGTCTGAGGTGAGAGAATCCAAGGTAAGCATGTTAGTCTCAGAATATGAAATGTTTAAGATGAACCGTGATGAGACAATTTCTGACATGTTTGCTAGATTCATGGTACTTATAAATGGATTGAAAGGTCTTAAGAAGGAATACTCAGAAAGTGATTTGGTGAGGAAGATACTTCGGTCTCTTCCATCCTCATGGAACACCAAAGTCACTGTCATCGAGGATTCCAAGAATCTTTCAACAATGAAAGTGGATGAATTGATTGGATCTCTCATGACTTATGAACTAAATGTAAAAAGAAAAGAAACTGAAGAGAATCCAAGGAAGTCAATTGCCTTGAAGGCCTCAAATAAAGTATCTTCAGATTCCAAAAAGAATGCCCAACAGGAAGGGTCTGAGTCTGAAACCTCTACTGATAGTGAGAATGATGAAATGGCCATGCTCACTAGACAGTTTAAGAAGTTTTTAAAATTCAAGAGAAGAGGTTCAGGAAACTCCAAACCTTTCCAAAAAGGCACCAACAGGTTTGATTCGTCCAATAAAAAATCTGATGTTGTGTGCTATGAGTGCAAGAAGCAGGGACACATGAGAGGAGAGTGCCCCGAGCTCAAGAAGAAACTGAAAAAGGACAAGTTCGTCTTCAAGAAAGCCAAAGCAATGCTGGCTACATGGAGTGATGAAGACGATGATGAAAAAAGTCAAGCTACCTCAGGAGATGACGAGATTCACTGTCTTATGGCAAGGAGTGATGACTCCTCTGAGGTAAATTCTTCCTTTGAGTCTTTTTCTACTGCTGAATGGGAAGAAGCATACACTGTCCTTTTTGAAAAATTCCGTCAATTCAAATCAGAAAATAAAGCACTCAAGAAGAAAGTTAATTTCCTTATTCATGAAACTGATAATAATGATGAAATTGAATCTCTGAATAAGGTAATTGACATGATGAAAATAGATGAACAAACACACAGTGAAGAGATGGATAGCATGAAAATTAAGCTTCAAGAAGCTCAAAAAGAGAAAGATGATCTAATGAACCTCCTTGAAACTCTAAACAATGAGCATACTGATCTAAAAGAGAAATTGGAAAAAGCTGAAAAGGAATTGAAAGGCAAAACAAAGGATCTATCTAGTTTTGTCAAGAGCAAACAGAATCTAGATGCAATCTTAGGATCCAATGTGTTTGTTGCTAGACATGGGATTGGGTTTCAAAATCCCAAGCCAAAGGAAACAGGAAAAAATCTGCTGACTAATTTCACTGATCCTATCCCAAGTTCTAGCAATCAAAATCCCTCAAGGAAAAGGAAAAATCAAACCAAGGGCAAAAACCAGGAACCTAAGGCTACCAAATTTGTTCCAACTAAGCTTAAGGAGTTTGCTACCAACCCCAAACAGGGATGTCCCAAGGCAAAACAGCAAGTTCCTAATGCTAAGCTCACTAGGCAACAAAAGGGTAAGATGCCTATGCATGCAACTAAGAATCCAAAATCCACTGTTGTTCATAAGCCATCATCATGTAAGATCTGTAAAAAGATTGGGCACAATGAAAAACAATGCTGGAACAATCCACTAAAACAGAAATTTAAACAAATCTGGATTCCAAAGCATTTACTGTTTGGCATGAATGATGAAACGGCACCCAAAGTAATTTGGGTACCAAAACCTCTTGTCTGATCCACATGTGCAGGAATGCCTAGCAGCACACAATCAAAACAAATGGTACCTGGATAGTGGCTGCTCGAGGCATATGACGGGCGATAAAGAAAAATTCAGTTTGCTCGTGGAAAAAGACGGAGGTCACGTTGTCTTTGGAGGTAACAACAAAGGCCAGATCATTGGCTCAGGTAAGGTTGGTAAGTTTGCCTCCAACTCAATAGATAATGTACTATTAGTTGATGGTCTTCATCACAATTTGCTTAGCATAAGTCAATTGTGTGATAAAGGCCATAAAATTGTTTTTGAATCAGATTCATGTCAAATCCTTGATAAGGAAACAGGAAGTCTCAAATTTTCTGGAAAAAGAATGAATAACATCTACATGGTTGATTTGGATGATCCAGAAAATAATGATTTATGTCTTGTAGCAAATAAACAGGATGAGCTTACATTGTGGCATCGTAGGCTTGGACATGCGAGTTACAATGTTTTGAACAAGATAATGAGGCTCAAACTTGTAAGTGGACTTCCTGAAATTCCATTCAAGAAAAATGAAAATTTCTGTGATGCATGTGCACAGGGAAAACAGACCCGAAAATCCTTCAAATCGAAAGCACCGGTAAGTACTTCCAAAGCATATGAACTGTTGCACATGGACCTATTTGGACCTACTAGAACACTGAGTCTCACTGGCAAACGGTATGGTTTTGTCATTGTAGATGACTTTTCAAGGTTCACTTGGGTGAAATTTCTGGCTCATAAGAATGATGCACTGAATGTTTTTGAAGACTTCTTCAATAAAATTGAGCATGGAAATGTCCACAAGATATGCTCCATTCGCACTGATCACGGGGGAGAATTTGACAACCACTCCTTCACTGATTTCTGCAGGAACCAAGGAATAGAACACTTGTTCTCCTCCCCAAGAACTCCAGAACAAAACGGGGTTGTGGAGAGGAAAAATAGAACCTTGGTGGAGATGGCTCGTACGCTTCTGATCGAAAATCAACTCTCCAGAACCTTTTGGGCAGAAGCAGTAAACACGTCATGCTACATTCTCAATCGAGCCATGGTAAGACCGGTATTCAAGAAAACTCCCTATGAGCTTCTGAAAGGTAAGAAACCATCCCTTGGACACTTCAGAGTTTTTGGTTCAAAGGTGTTCATACATAACAATGATAAAATTGATCTGGACAAATTTGAAGCCAAAAGCGACAAAGGTATTTTTCTTGGATACTCAGAACACTCTAGAGCTTATAGAGTGTTTAATCTTAAAACCAGAAAAGTGGAAGAAACTCCACATGTTGTATTTGATGAATCTCAAACCAAATCTAACAGTCCTAATCCTTACAGGTTTCAAGATGACACTGAAGATACAACACATGAAGAACTGCAAAGAAAACCAAACACAATCTCTAAGTCAGTTCCAACAATAATCAATGGCTATCTACGCAGGTACAATGATGAAGATGACGGATTTCTGTTCAGAAATGAAGATGAAGTACCTGCACAAGATCCACAACATGGAAGTCCTCCAGCCACCCCTCCTCCAGAACAGACTTCTGAAGTGCAAGATCAACCCGGTCCTTCAACAATCACAAGTGTGAGGTACTCTAAAGCTCATCCACTTGAGAATGTCATAGGTAACATAAATGATTCAGTTCAAACTAGGTCTCAAGTTCATCAAATAGTTGAACAGGATCATTTAGCCTTTGTCTCTCAAGTGGAGCCTAAAAATGTTGAAGAAGCCTTAAACGAAAATTCATGGATTGATGCTATGCATGAGGAGCTAGGTCAATTTCAAAGAAACAATGTCTGGAGCTTAGTTCCTAAAACCCCCGAAATTTCTGTAATTGGAACACGATGGGTCTTTAGGAATAAACTAAATGAAGAGGGAAAGGTGGTGAGAAACAAGGCTAGACTGGTTGCAAAGGGGTATAATCAGGAATTTGGTGTGGATTTTGAAGAATCTTTTGCACCTGTAGCTAGACTAGAAGCAGTCAGAATCTTGTTAGCTTATGCATGCTCAAACAAGTTCAAACTATATCAAATGGATGTTAAAACTGCTTTCTTAAATGGCTACATCAAAGAGGAAGTTTATGTCTCTCAACCACCTGGCTTTGAACTTCATGACAAACCAAACCATGTATACAAATTGCACAAGGCTCTCTATGGTTTGAAACAGGCACCCCGAGCTTGGTACGACAGGCTAAGCCAATTTCTGGTAAGCAAAAACTACTCACGAGGTAAAGTAGACCAAACTCTCTTTACAAAGAAAGTTCGCACACACATCATTGTTGTTCAAGTGTATGTGGACGACATAATCTTTGGCTCTACTAACCCATCACTTTGTGAAGAATTCTCACATCATATGCACAGTGAATTTGAGATGAGCTTAATGGGGGAGCTTCAATTTTTTCTTGGTCTGCAGGTCAAGCAAATGGAAGATGGCTTCTTCATAAACCAAGAAAAATACGTTAAAGAGCTTCTCAAGAGATTTCAGTTTGAAACTGCAAAACCTGCCTCAACACCGATGAGCACAAGCATTAAGCTAGAAAGTGATGAGAAAGGTAAACCGGTAGATGCTAAACATTTCCGAGGTATGATTGGCTCACTCCTCTATCTTACTGCAAGTAGACCTGACATACAATTCAGTGTTTGCCTCTGTGCTAGATATCAATCTAGTCCAAAGGAAAGCCACCAAATTGCAGTTAAGAGAATATTCAGGTATCTCTCAGGTACACATGACATGGGTCTTTGGTATCCGGCAGGGAGTAGCTTTAACTTAATCTCATATTCTGATGCTGACTATGCTGGATGTAAAATTGACAGGAAGAGCACTAGTGGCTATTGTCAGATGCTTGGTGGTTGCATGGTTTCGTGGGCATCCAAGAAGCAACATTCGGTTGCACTCTCCACTGCAGAGGCAGAATATGTTGCTGCAGGGAGTTGTGCAACACAGGTGTTGTGGATAAAAAGTCAGTTGTGTGACTACGACATTGACCTTGGATGCACACCAATCCTATGTGACAACACTAGTGCAATCAATCTATCCAAGAATCCCATTCAACACTCTAGGACAAAACATATAGAAATTCGTCATCACTTCTTGAGAGATGAGGTTGCAAATAGAAATTTGGAAATTAGCTTCATACCAACAGAACAACAACTAGCTGATATCTTTACAAAACCATTGGCAGAGGATAGGTTCACATCTCTTAGAAGAGAATTAGGCCTATGTAAAATTCAGTGACAAATATCCCCAGTCCTTGATGAATGTCCTTCGTAAGCAACAACTATGGGGTATATCAAATGGTGATTTGTGGAAAAACAAGTTCGGCTTGTTTGGAAACCTTCATTATGCGTGAGAAAACATTCTCCGCCAAGTACCCGTAGTTGGAGCCCATGAAGGGACATCCATGTTGGATAAAGGGGTAAGTCTCATTTCATTAGCCAAACTACTCTAACACAAAAAAAAAAAAAAAAAACAAAAAATCATAAATTAGATAATACCAAAAACAGTCTCAATTCCATGAATGTTTTGCTGAATACATGTGTGCTAATCTTGCTTGGATTGAATTGCATTGATCAACTTTGTGTCTTTTCATGAGCACACATTATGGGGGAGCTAGTTCAAAAGTTGGGTGTTATTGTGAAGGAAAACATTTATTCTTGCTGTTCATTAACTCCTTCACATAAAATGATCTTTTCATATTCCCTTCTTTCTCTAGACTGGCCTTCAACAATGATCTGTCGACAGCTCCTTCTTTTCCTGTCGACAGATAGGCATCCACAGACCACAGGTTCTGAACTCTGTGTGCATCTGTCGACAGTCAACCATGCATCTGTCGACAGATCTCACAGGTTTTGTCCTCCCCGCACACCCTTCACTCTGTCTGTGTGTAGCTGTCGACAGACTCACCCTGGCTTGTCGACAGATATCACAGTACTCACAACTAGCTGAACACCCATTTCTCTGTCTGAGTGTACCTGTCGACAAGCTCCCCTTAGCTGTCGACAGACACACTTCTACCTGGCATTCCAAGCCTATTCAATCCAAACCTCTTTGAGCAGGTTTCTTTAAAATGTCTAAGGTGTTTATCTGATGTTAATAACATATTTGATCACATCATGTGCATAAGATATTAAAGCAATTTTCAACAATCTTGTGATTTTTACATAATACTCAAGTTAAGTCTAGGTTCAATCATTCTGGAAACATTTCACCATTTTCAAAAACTTAACACCTAACTCTTCTTCATTATTTACTTATAGGCAAATATGATTCTTTTTTTAAAGGTATTATGATCATTGAGCTTAATGTTTACAATTGCTAGATAATCAATCGCTATATTAAACTTGGGTTATTAACACAATACTTGGAGAAAAGCTACCTAAACAATTTTATTCCATTAGATTAAAACTACATAATTTGGAAAAATGCAGAGCAATGATGAGTTCTTGCTGAGTAACCGGGGAGTGGGCATCACAAATGTTTGCCCTCGCGTCAAAAGGCTAATTCGTCAACTCTGTACAACGGTATGATGGACACTTTCACTGAGTAACTGGGGGTACGGGCACGAATAATGTCTACCCTCATGTTCAAAGGCGAGACGTTATCTTGATTACCATTTTCTTTCCATTGCATAAATGAAGGGCAAATGAGGACAATAATGCAATAGTGTGAAGCCTCCACTGAGTGATAATTCCCATGAGTAATTGATGTTTTTGAATGTCTTGGCATGTAGATATTTCCCTCCTTGATCATTTGCACCTCCACTGAAGATTGTGTTGTCCTATACTCTAATTAATAAAAAGAAGAGTAAAAGTGTTTCTTTTTGGATACCCGTAAGTGTTTTCTTCATGCTTCAGCTTCAGGCTAATTCAGTATTATGTTTGAACCATTAAGATATTTGAAGTGGCTTTACATCTTCATGTATATGATAGGTTCTTATATATGTATTCGTCATCTATTCACCTTAGGTAATCTGTTAAAAAACACTGCTCAAGAGGTCCACTTCAAATTCCTTACAAAAATCCAACAAAGTCATATTCTGCAAGCATCTGTCGACAGATACAAATATGTCTGTCGACAGACGCCGGCTGTCCTGTTGGAAGCTCAACGGACACGCCGTTTGGGGCAGACTTGGTGGGCCATTGCCTTTTAAACTTCCCCCTCCTTTTATATAGGCATCTCCGGCCCTTTCCACATCCAACACCACCCCAGCCATCCCTTCCCTCTCTCACATACATCCTCTCCCCTTTCTGGACGGGAAACCCTACCTCCATCTCCCTTCTTCTTCTTCCCACTGTCTCCAGCACTTCTTCCCTTTTCTCCATCCGTGCCTCGTCTTTTCCATGGCACCCAAGGCGAAGAAGTTGGCCTCACGTCGTCGTCCCGCCTCCTCCTCGCCCGGCGAAGGATCCAGGGCTCACGATGAACGTCGGACCAAACACCGGGATGATCGCCTTCCAGAGTTGGTCGTACCTCCCCGTCTCAATCTCAAACGGGTTCACGGTACATTCACAAAGTTTGTTCCTCCACGTTTTGTGGATTTCCACTCCTTGGCCGATCTCTTTCCCAACCTCCAACCCCTGTTTGATACCCAGGGTTGGACAGTCTTTCTCTACGCTCATACGGCATACTCCCCCACTGCCGTAACTGAGTTCTTCAACAATCTCTCCACCTCTGCTCAAGGGTTCTACACCTCTGTGAAGGGCACTCCCTTTCAAATCACTGCTAACCTTCTTAGCACTGCCCTCCAGATTCCGAACATCGGGGCGGATATTCTTGCTCATCATCCAGACGCCTCTGTCTACTATCCCCTTCTTACTCTTCAACCTTATGATACAACAAAGGAGATTGCTAAGCTCAATGCCAACACCTTCCCTCCACTCAACCGCATGATTCACCAAATATTCACCACTTGCATTGCGCCAAAGCATGGCAGTCGTGAACTCGTCACCAATATTCACAAATCACTGTTTACCTTCTTCCTTCATTGTGAACCAATAAATCTTCCTCTCCTGATGTTTAACTTGATCACCAAGTGTTTCTACCAACCCAGGAGATCCATGCCCTTTGCTTGCCAAATTACTTCTCTTTTGAAGTTTATTGGCATTTCCATTCCAGACAGTGAGTGTGTCTCACTCAACTCCCGCAACAGCTTTGATATCACTGCCGCCTCACGCATGGGCTACAAGCTAGTGGATGGGGTCGTCACCCGGGAACTTAAGGGTAAGGCACCTGCTGCTGCCGAGGATGAAGATTTCATTGGGGCTGACGATCAAGTTGATGATGAAGAAGATGCTGAAGAAGGTGATGAAGAAGAGCCACTAGATGCTCCGGGAGATGCTGGTATTGGTGAAGCTGCTCAGCCCTCCATTAGGGATTTGTTAGCCCAGCTACAAGTCCAAATGACACAGGGTTTTGAGAGGCTGCATGAAAGAATGGATACCTTGGACACACGCATTGATAGACTTGCAACTGAGCGTCATGCCCCTCCTCAAGCTCCTGAAGATGATGCTGCTTAGATATACTAGATGTATAGGAGTGGGTCATGTCCTGTACTTTCACTTCAGTCTGAGCAATGTTGTTTCTGTCTTTTGTTATTTCCTTTTCTTTATGTATTTTCACTTCATGTTACTCCAGTCACACTTTTGTCATGTGAATGCTTCCCTTTCCAATGAATGAAATCACATGTTCTGTGCAAATCTACATATGTGAGTGTTGTCTTTACTTTTGATGTTGTCAAAAGGGGGAGAAGAAACCTCAAGTTCATGAGCATTAATTGAATAATTTTGTCATCATCAAAAAGGGGGAGAATGTTGGGTTCATATTCTGGAAACTAAGTGAATTCACACTCTAAGTGATAAATGAAAGTCAAACAATGTTTTTAATGATGAATGAGTTGAATTGAGGTTTCATACATGTCAATTAAGATGATACAATATTTGGTTATCTATGTCTACATTATACCTAACTATACATGTTTTATCATGCAGGTACAAATGCATATAACCAAGCCTTCTCAAATCATGAGAAAATGATCACAATCACAGAGTATACATGTACCTGTCGACAGACCCAAAGGCATATGTCGACAGATGCCGCAGTTGTGATCAGACTGAAGAGTACTGAGAGCACCTGTCGACAGATTCTCAGAGACCTGTCGACAGATGTCGCAGACAGAAATACCAGAGTTCTGTGTTTTGGCAAAACTGTCTCTGCCTGTCGACAGATGGATATCGCCTGTCGACAGATGCCACAGACCAGAGCAACCTGAAGTCTGTCTGTTGCAAATCTGTTGCAATCTGTCGACAGATACTCAGAACCTGTCGACAGATGCAGAGGATCTTCAAATACGGAAACCTTCCTTCATATCCAAGATTGTGTTTTCAAGTCCCACGACTCTCCACATGAAAACACAACTATATAAGCATCCTTTTGAAGAGAATCTCGTACAGAAGCAGCCACAACCAAAAACCCTAAAGCCAAGTCCAAGAGAAAAGAAGTTGCTGCTGCTCTGCTTCAAGTCTGCAGTGCAGAGACCGAAAGATCAGTTGATCCTGCAGTACTGAAGATAGATCGTCGTGGATTCAACCTTCTCCATCAGTCCAGAGCACTCAAGTCGAAGTTTGAACTCCATCCAGGCGTTCTCAGAAGAGTTCCACATTAGGATTTACTCCTACGCTCTGAACTCTTCCTGTTTCATAATTCTCATCAACTGTGTGTGTGTTTGTGTGATTCAAGCGTCTCTTGTGCTTGAGATCACGTGTGTGTGTTGTTCTGATCGTGGGTGCACATCAGAAAACACGTGTGTGTGTGAGTTGTAGTCACTGAACTCGCTCATAAGCAGTTTACTCTGTGTGTGTGTGTGTGCCGTGGACGTAGGATACACTGTTGTGTACTCCGAACCACGTAAATCTGCGTGTCTCGTGGTTTGATCATTTCTACGATAGATGTTTGATAGACACGTTGCATATTCACACACTAGATAGGTTTCTACATCATCTACACATAGTTTAGATCTTGATACTGTCTTGATAATCTATGCTTTAAGAAAAAGAACGTGATAATAGTTTTTAAGAGGCAGTAATCTATTCAACCCCCCTTCTAGATTACCATATTGGGAATTCCGCAACCCTTCACTTTCCTGTTGGTGCCTATTCCGACAACACTGAAAAAGGGCTCTCTCCGTCTCAGTTGGTCAGTACCTTAATTAGCCATTTCTAAGCTGCTCTTTCATAAGCTGTGATGGCTCTTTTGAATAAAGGGCATAGTCTATGTCATCTTCCTTTTGTTTGCCCAGTAGCATTCGATTGAAGAAGTATGCCATTAGTCAGACTCTCGAGAAGCCTTAGGAGCAATGGAGTCTGGTGAGTCTTGTCTCTTGGTCAGCTATTTCCGCTCGAGTGAAAATGCTTGATGGGGTGGGTGAGGTTTCAAAAAGAAAGTCAAGTAGGACAGCGGTGACCGCGAATGGCTATAGTTCGTCACTCGCGGTATAAAAAGAAGTCAGGAGCTTTTAAAGCGCTTTCTAGTTTGACTAATCAAGTAGCCAAGAATCATCGATTTCGGAGGGCTCCAGGGGAAATGCATTTAGGAAGGATCCGATCCCAAGTGACATTGAATCAGTTGGTGTTGGAGGAGTGAATGCCAGTCGAAAGGCGCATCTATGACTTCGAATTTGCCATAGAAGAGCTCGATCCCAGGCGAGAAATGCTTTTTGAACGAAGCCAAGGGGCGAACGGGAAATGTTTTAGGGAAAAACCAAGTACCATCCGACAGTCTTTAAGAGTGGAAAGAAGCAGGTATTCAAAAGCAAGAGGTCCTGGGACGACAGCTCAAAATCGCAATTTAGCTTTGTCTGCCAGACCTTTAGTTTCAGGGAAGGAGGCCTCTCGAATTCACTTTCCTAGGTTAATGAATCATAGAAAATATTAAAGAATGAATTTGACTCTTCTGTCCTACAGTAGCGGCCGCTAAAGGAAAGGCATTGGTTCGCTTTCGTTTGTGGAACGCCCATGCATGAATGAAGTGAGGCTGCTCGACAAGCAGAAGCAAGCACTTCGTTCGGAAACTCAATCAAAAGGTGCCGAAGGGCACTAGCGGTTAGCTTAACGTCTGTAGTTGGGCTGGAAGAAGGCAAGCAAATGAAGGGAGGCATGGAGGGCCGACTACAAGAAGCAAAGCTTCGTAAACTCGACTCGTCGCTTATAGAATGCCGACTACTAAGTGAAGTTCAGTAAGGGAGGGGGAGAAGCGAAGCTTAGCGAGCTTGTCTGATCAGCTGGAGTTGGAGCACAAAGTCGAAGCGTAGCGGAGACGCGGTAGCTCAGGCTCAGCTCAGTTACGGCAGAATAAAAACAGGATGAAATGGAAAAGCTTGTCAACAGCTTTGAGTGACAGCAAAGGGAGGACGAGACTGAGTTAAGAGTAAAGGGAAAGGTGGGCCGACAGGCATGGTGAAACGACCGATGATGGCTCCATACCGGATACTATAAAGACAGCATGGGGAGATTCAATAGGCTTGAATTACCCAACAAAAGCCTATCGAAGCTCTCTCGTCCCTACAATCGGTGAAGCCTAAAAACCTAAAACCTAGCAGAACTGCTATCGCCAGATAGCTACAGGTTTTTTATATGGTGTTCAGCGACTGACCTGCCTCCCGAGAATTTTAAAATTAAACAAAGGGGGTGGCCTCAATCGGCGGGGCCTATTCCACGTCCACCATTGCATTGCAAATAAATCTTCTCACTCTTTGCCAAGTCGCCTGGGAAGCATTATCTGGGAACCGGGAATAAGGTGGATTTTCCGACCCAATCTCTTTATGAACCGACCAAACGTTGTTCTTGATCTCGATTTGCACCAGCGTTGGACAAGTTGAATGTCTTTAGGGAAAGCAAGTCTTTGTTAGCGAGGCGGGTACTTCCTACCCTTTTTAGCGAGTAGTTAGTTCTAATGCGAGTAGCTCTAATTCTATGTGACGAAAGCGTCTTACGACTTCTGCTTCGCCTTCGCCTAGTGAACCGAACTAATCTGCTTTCCCTGAGCCTGACGCCTGAAGCGTTGGAACCGGAGATAGTGTTGGGGCTGGACCTAGCCTTAGAACTGGACCGAGCGCTTCGCTTGGTTAACATAAGGAAGTTCTTTCAAACAAACGGAAGGTTTTGATTCCTGAGTTACGAGCATGACATGCGTTAGACCTTTTTTGGACTTATATTCTTAAGCTGCTCTGGATAACCAAAGACCAAAGAGATGCTTCAATACTCCCCCACTTTTGGCAATCCCACAATGAAATCCAAAGAAAGACTTTCCCACGGTCGCTCCGGGATTGGTAGAGGCTCGAGTAGACCTGCTGGATGAGATCTCTCAGTCTTGTCCTGCTGGCAGGTAAAACAGGTACTCACATAATCTTCAACGTCCCCCTTCATATTGGGCCAGTAATAACGTCGCTCCAATAGAGCCAACGTTCGGCGTACCCCAGACCTCTTAGGCTGGGGGAGGTCCCCCAAACCCCCTAACAACTCCCTTAAAGAGCTGTCAGTGAATTAAGGATGTCCGCTCGTGCCTCATACCCATGGGTCACTTCGCTCATCTAACAATCCTTACAATAACTCTTCTTTTCATTTTAAGACTAGTGCATACAATAATCTAAAAGGCGCTTGCGGCGAAGAAAGGCTATGAATATCATGTGCCTGTGCCGATTCATCCCTATTACCAGTACGAGCTGACTCGCTTTCTTTCTTTTTCTTCTTATAATAAAAAATAGGAGATAGAGAATGGAAGAGACAGAGGTTGAGGTTATAAGTTAGGGTTCGGTAAGGGGTGATTATGCCTTTGCATGTGTGCCCACGGGCTTTCCTAGTGCAACCATCCTATCTATTGAAAACAAGAGCATAGAAGTAGCAGACAGGTAGGGTAGCTGACTTGCGATTCCTACTCCCGCATGCTCTTATTTCTTTCTATTATTTATTCCAATTAAAAGAAGGGCTTGCGTAACCCCTGGCTCAAACCCACCCGTTAGAGCAGCGAGCTGGTTACTGCTTGAAGTCGAAGGCCAGGCTTAGGGCATTAAAAGACGAGTTATAAAGTGAATCAGAAGGGGTCGCATATATAAGGCTTGTGCAAGCAAGTGACACTTTACTGAAAGCGAATAGTGCTGCCTCACTTTAGCTAGGCTGAGAAGATGATTTCTGACATTCAACTTCAAAAGGAGGAGAAGACGATCTGCGGCTGCAAGTGTGCATGAAATAGCGTATATACGAGTTGTTTGAATGGGTTGTGTCAGCCTTTTCCATGTATTGCGGCAGATCACAAAAGGCAAGCAAGGCCATTTCTCGTTGGATGTGTAAATCCCCTCTTCGCCCAAGGAATGCTTACCGAAGCGAAATGTTAACTACTTGAATAAGAGGGGGCGAAGTTATCAACACACATTTCATCTCTAAAGGGCTCAGAACGAGAAAGAGTGAATGTTAGATTCCTCCCCCCCCCCGTCCCATTTTATGTGTTAAGCATAGTGACACATTTCGATTCAATGTGGGAATAAATAGTCCTTATATGCCACCAATGGTAGTCAAGGCTGTCTCATCTTGGATGGATGCATCATTTTACACTGCTCCGGCATAGAGAATGCAAGGTTCCACTTGAGTTGATTGAGAAAAGAATGACTCGATGAGGAAGATGAAAGGAGCACAGCGATGTCTACAAACTCGTTGAAGACTTGCTCGACCGAAGAGCACACAAGCATAGAAGACATCCATCCCATAGAATAGAAAACCAACTTCAGGAAGTGGATTCGAAGCAAGAAGGATTTTCAGTCCTTTCCCTTGGGCAGTGGATTGCCTGCTTCTCGAAGACAATGCGCAAGAATGAATATATTAGTAAGGCAAGGAAACTGATTGACTTAATATGCACATTTGGAGAGATGAAAGGAAAGGGAAGATAGTGAGACTAATGGTGCTCGGGATGCACCGTGGACTGAGATTGTAACTAAACCGACTCAAAGAACGAATACCTATGACTGAACTGGTCACTTGACTGCTAAACCGAGGATGTTGACTGTGTTGAAAGACTAGGTCATCACCCATACTTATCTTATTGCTTTTAACACTACCAGAATAGGGAGATTGGTATTAAACCGAAAGCCTAACCTGGACTGCTAACGCCTTCTTCTCTTCTTAAAGGAAGCCCTGGTTCAAAGTCTTATTTATCTTACACGTAGCAACTCTTCTTCTTCAATCCTTTAATCCGCTCTCAGGAACGACGAGAGAGTGACTAAGCCGAAAGGTGGAACGAGAACTGCTAACCCGGCTCGGTTCATCGAGGACCTCAAAACCAGTAGCAACCCTAGCTTAGTGCTTAGCCTCTTTCTGAGCGCTAAGCTCTCTTCCCTACAGCACCCTGCCTTGAGTGTTCCGCGCGCGATTCCTTCCTTATATAGCTAGCTTCTTTCTTTTTTTTGATAACTATCTTCTTACTAGCTTCTTTGAGTGACCCAGGAACTCTCCCCTTAGGGTCCATTCCTGGTGAGTAAGCCGAGCCCTTCTTACTTGAAAGAATAGGACTGATTATACCATGAACGGACTCCTTGCCTTGGGATGTGCCCTATCAGCAGCTTCAGCTTCATACCCTTTCTTTGGCCCGCTGAGAGAGAATTGGGCTAACCCTGTGGCCTTACCGAATAAGTGGTTGACGACCCCACTTCTAGGCCAGTTCCTACTTCGGAACAAAAAAATCCTATTCTTATGGATGAAATCCTGTCCTTTAGCTTATTCCATTGGAGTTTCTCGATCTGAATGATCTTTGCTTAAAAGAAGCTCAGTTTGGCTTTGTAGTCTGCCTTGAACGGAACAAGTCTGAGCCCGACCATAGAAAGGAGAAAGACTTTACAGCAGAAATCCTCAGACCCTAACTTAAAGAAAGCTAAGATTTCTGGTTGAGTACACGGGTACTGCCCTTCTAAGTTGAGCTGGCCCGGGAAAGGGGGAAGGAAGACCAGATAATCTAGAACCAAAGGACTACTTCTCGTGATGAGCTATTTGAAGGAATCTTTCGCTGTATGGCCTCTGAAGCTTCTGCGAATATATTTCCCTTTTAGTTTTAACAAGAGGAACCGCGAACAGCTCTTTGGCCTTTCTGCTTCAAAGAAAGAGGTGGGGAGAACCATCAGTTGGAGCACCCATAAAGCTTGGGAAATGCCTTTTCTGAGCCGCCTACCTATCCGCTACTCTCATTGATTCTCTCATAAGGTGATCAGACAGGCAAGTCTAGCTCACAAGCAGCTGTGGAACGTCTTCCCCGATCTCTGCTGGTGTGTAATGCCAGTCAAGGTATAGAACAATCTATCGAGATGGCATATCATAATCATTCAGTAGTGGACTAGCCCTAGCGGCGAAAGCAGTTCAGCCAGAACAGCTCTAGGCGGCGCACTCAATCAGCGAAGGAAGAACACGTAACTAAAGCGCTCCAACCAAAGGGGCGCTAAGCGCACACAGCGTCTTTGTTGATTTCGTTGGATTGGATAATATATAAACCAGCAGAAAGTATTGGCTTGCGGTCCCTAGTGCACTCAACTCAAGCAGCTCAGTTTGCTTTCCGAACTCTAACTAGCAAAGCAGCAGCAGAGCAGCGCGCTAAGATAGGGGTCCAGAGTGGTCGATCCAATCATTTCCACCTATGTCCAGTAGGGTGCCGGTTTTCCTCTATTCAACGAAAAAAGGGTTACTGGGTCAAATTCAACACAAAAACGACTTATTAGCGAAAAAACCACAGTCTTTTTTAGGGCTATGAGCGCACGCACCACTCGCTAAATCTTTCTGCTATCGCTAACTCTGCTTTATTGCTGCTAGCATTGTTCTGTTCTTCTTTCTAGCTATTGCCTACTTGACTTCACATTCTTTTTCATTTTTTCCATTCTTTTGCCTATTGGCCAAGGCCAGGCATGCCCCTCCTAGCTGACTTCTAGCATACCGGTAGGAGGAAGGGGAATCCGTGGAGTCGTTTATCTACGTTTGAGCGAGTTGGTTGGAAAGAGATGAGATGACTTCCGATCGAATCCCACTTGTTGTAACGTATGTCGATATGGAGCTTGCTAAGCCTTTGAAACCGGAATACTTTATGTCTTCAGGCCGGTCTTCAAGGCGATGCTGCTAAGCTTCCTTCAGACAGAGAATCGGGTCCAATCTCGGCAAACGGGATAGGCGGCATTTCCATCAATCTAAATATCTGCTCCTAGTGCCGAAGGGGGCGAATCATCGGAACGATCGAGGAGGAGGGGAAAGAGAAATGGTTGCTAGAAGTGGTTATGAGAAAGAGGAATCCGCGTCGAAAGGCAGGCAAGCAGCTAACTAGCTACCTCGAAATCCATTCATTCATTCCGGAGGTCCGGAACCAAAACTATCAATCTTCCCAACATCGGGGTTTCATCCATTCCTTCCTCTGGATTCGAAAGAAGGAATTTCTTCGGGCCGGTAGGTCATCGAAAGCGAGGGAATCTATATCTTTGCTTCGCAACCTAGCCTCCAATCCATTATCTGAATCCGGGAACGAAGCCATCTCTCGTTGTTCGGCTTTGGAACCTTGAGATGGAACGGATACAAAAAACCATACTACAGCCCCAGAGCAGAAGGTTTTGGAACCGAAGATGGCTCTATGCATGCAATAATCGATAGAGATTGAATAGTAGAGAGAGCTTGCCCTTAGCCCATCATCATCAGTAAGAGAAGGTCGTGTGGGGGGCCGCCGCTGCTAGCCGGTCAGAGGTTCATTCTTTATGAAATACACCTTTTTTTTCATAGCTGTCCGATCCGCTTCATCAATAGAAAAAAAAGTGGCATGCGCCACTCGAAGACTTTTTCAAACAACCAACTCCCTCCCCCGACGGGGATAAGCGAATGGCTAGATGTTGATTCGGATGTGCGTAAGGCGATGTTCCAAGATTTTATGAGAGAAGGCCCTCGGCCATTTTCTGTTCATCCTTAAATCAAAAGTTCAAGCCTTCCCTTGCTCTGTTTCATCCGTCCATCTCCCTGATGCGCTTACTTCCCATTGCGGACGTCTAGCTGAATCTCTGTTGGTCAGTCTTGCCCCAATCCGGCACAGAAACAGATGCCCCAACAGACCTCGGAAGGCTCATCGTGAGTGATTTTTCTTCGACCAGGCTCTGAACCCTCATGAGAGAAAGATAGATGGCTATCTCCTTTTTCCACCCTTGCTGAAGAAGCTCCTGAAGAAGTGAGAGAATGAGGGGAAGTTTGCTCACTCTTAAGTGGCAGGCAGGTTTACGACTGACTTCGAATGATTAAGAATTTTCAACCGATGACACCTCCTTAGAATCAACCAATGCAGTTCAACCAGCCTTTGAACCCTACAACAAAGCTCCTCCTGCCTCCACCATAGCATTAGCGGAGCAGGTTCTTCCGGAAAACCTCTCTTCTCGGCCATGGATAGGCGTAACCTTTGGCATGAGATTGATCAACTAAGCCTGGCTTCACCCCTTGGCTTAAGGTGGCGGTAAGCTTACCCACTCCGTTGTCTTAGCATGAATAATTATTGATTCAGCTCCAGACCAAGCCGACTCTCGTTCATAAGAGGTTTGGAACCCTGCTCGTTTGTTAAACTACCCGTGGTGTTTGCTCCTGCAACCCTACTCTTCTCTTGTCTTCAACCCTCGAAAGAAAAGATCAAACTCGTCGAATCGAGGAGCAGTGTAAACAGGTCAGATTGGGAAGTAGTGAAGGAGCCAGAGATAGAATTTAGGAATGCAGTCATGTGCCTTACAACATTATGGCTTTCACGATACGTATTCGAGCTGGAACTCGAATAGTCAGACTGACCCATTTTGTAATCCGTCCAGATAGAGTTGGCCGAGACATGTACTTGAGAAGGTCTGCCCTGGTATGTAAATCCCAATAGTGAAGTGCCCTGGAGATTCACTTTATTCTGTGTTCCAACAGATAATTCCTAAGCTTTTTTAAGTCGAACATGAAAGCTAGACATGTTTTATCTATTGGAGTGTACTTGAATTCTGCTTCAACTAGGGTCCGACTCAAGTAGTATAGTGCGTTCTCCTTCCCTTGTTCATAGTGTTGGGCGGGGAGAATAGCCAAGGAACCATTTAACGCCGTGATATATATAGTAGTGGCTTGCCTTTTTTCGGGCTCATGGGGACTGGGGGTTTCATTAGATATGCTTTGATGCTGTCGAAAGCATTCTGGCAAGCTTGATCCCATTCAAACAGTAGTCCTTTCCCCTATTAGAAAATGGCCGACACCCCCCTGCGAGGTTGGATATAAACCTTAGGATATAGGAAAGTCTCCCCTGTAGGCTTTTTAACTCTAAGATGTTCTTCCTTCGGAGGCAGCATCTCGAGGATGGCCCTGATTTTAGTTGGGTTGATTTCAATTCTCCTGTGTCTAACTACAAATCCGGAGAATTTTCCAGACGTGACCCCAAACGCACATTTGAGCGGGTTCATCTTGAGTTGATGTTTCTGAAGTCGATCAAAGATCTTCTGCAGGTCTTTCAGATGGTCCCGTTTTGTTTTGACGACGAGATAATCGACATATATATAGCACTCGATAATGTCGTGAAGGAGGTCTCCGAAGATGAGAGTCATAGCCCCACCTAAAAAAAGTTGCGTAGCCCCATGGAGTCCAAAGGGCATGACTTTGTAGCAATAGACTCCTTTAGGTGTCCTGAAGGCTGTGAGTTCCTCATCTTCTGGTGCCATGCGGATTTGGTTGTAGCCTATGTATCCGTCCATGAAGGGTTCCA